>VZTO01013403.1:29473-83389 GCA_013400615.1 Syrrhaptes paradoxus
CGTTTCGTCAAAGCTGCTATCTTTTGTTGAAGGTCCTGTTTTTGGTTGTTGGTGCTACGTTAAGTTTTAGGTGCTGAGTTTAGGTGTAGGTGCTGTGTTTAAGTGTAGGTGCTGTGTTTAGGTGTAGGTGCTGTGTTTAAGTGTAGGTGCTGTGTTTAAGTGTAGGTGCTGTGTTTAGGTGTAGGTGCTGTGTTTAAGTGTAGGTGCTGTGTTTAGGTGTAGGTGCTGTGTTTAAGTGTAGGTGCTGTGTTTAGGTGTAGCTGCTCTAATTTCGGTGTAGGTGCTGTAATTTAAGTATAGGTGCTGTGTTTAGGCCCAAATACTATTGAAATCTTTCACCTGAGACCTTGATTTTGCACTTGTCTCCAGAAAATCAGCCTACATCGCATACCAAGCTTATCTTTCATCTCAGATGGCTGGAAACCAGAGAGAATTAAAGAAGTGGAGTAGCCGATTATGGTTTCTTGGTATGTGTGTTTAGTAACAATTCAGAGGCTATTCAAATTGGTAGGTCTTTGTGTCGAGCTTGCTGTGGTTTAGATCCTGATCTTAATCTCCCCATGGATGTAGGTGTTGAGCATAAAGTGCTGCTCCAGTTCCAAGGTTGTATTTAGAAAGACTTTTGAATGCTTCTGTTTATACTGGTGCTTCAAGGCTGTTCAAAAGATTGAAGTAAGATACATGCCCTGAAGCAGTATTTTACGCTGCTGAAGAACTCCCTCAGGAAGAGATTCCTGGTGCTATCCGGAAAAAAAAAAAAAAAAAAAGATAGATAGTAAGAGATATTTCAAATACAAATGATTCTTAAAATCCCCTTTAGGGAAGAGTCAGTGAATGTGACATGCTGCTTTATTCCCCTGAACGGTTTTAGAAATATGGGGTTAGTTTAAAATATGTTACTTTTGACATGTTTGCATGTGTAGCTGTAATCCCAAGAAAGTTTTCAGCAGTAATAAAAATAAAAGTAGAAATAACCTGAGCGCTAATTCTAACGGTAAAACAGAAAACTTCTAAAGGCTACTCGAATAACACAGTATAAGCATTTTATTAGTCTTGTGTTTGTATCACATGTTGCAAACTTTGCGTGTAAACTAATTGGTTGTTCATAGTGTAGGCTGAAGTGATTAAAAAAACCCCAAAATTTGGAATTTTGATAAATGTGAAACATATGCTCCGCTACCTAAGACCTGTTCTTGTGGTTTGCAGATGATACGAGGGCTTCTAATAATAATAACAGAACTGCACAGAAATCAAAAATGATTATTTTAAACTGTTTCATGAAGACAAAATCTGCCAAATAGCTAGCAGGTTCTGCTGTGAGTATTTTAGTTCTCCTTCTCCCTGGACACTTACCGTTAAGTAATTCACTCGTTTCCCAAATAACAAGAAATCCTTTATCACATCATGAAACTGTGTCTGTAAATCCTTCTCAAGAATGGCATGGAGCACCGCTGAAGGAACGCTGCTGGTTTTGGTACTGTTAAGAAGAACACTTTGCCAACACAGGGGATGTAAAATAGAAATTCTTTCTTTTCCATTATGCATTGCCATCTAGTGGCGTGCGGCCCCTCGGGTCTCGGCAGGCAGGGTCCAAGCATGGCCATCAGCTAACGCACGCTGCTCGTTTGTCCTGATTGAGTTTTTCTCGATAATTTTCTTTACAGAGACTAGAGGCCCTGCTGCAGGGATCTGCTAATTGCATTGGCTATCGTGTGCATATGCTCTAATATTTCTTCTTCCTTTACTTTAAATAAAGATCCACAGGGTAAAAAGGACTCGGGGGAGAGGCAGGGGCGTGATATGAGCAGAGCCATCGGCTTTTCCTTGCTCTATGGTAATGCGCGTGGCTCAGTCAGTGAAGACTGACAAATAACTGGTGTCAGGTTCACATGTTGGCATGATTTCCTTCCAACGACAGTAAAAGATTATCAAGAATTGGACCATAAGTCTTGGCCAAAATTATTTCTGCTGGGAGCTCAGACAACACCATGACTTGGTCAGTGTCTGTGCTGACCGAACGATCCCTACAAGCTGTGGAGCAGCAGTAGACAATTTGTTCCTGGAGATATCCTTTAACATGGACCAAACCATGCTTCCTTGCACTGATGGAAATGCAAAGCAACTACAGCAACCTCAGTGATACCACCAAGAACAGGCCATTTAAAAAGTTTCCACCATACCTACTTTGTACCCAAATTTTCACACCTTCCAATAAAGAGAAGCTAAATTAATAGCAATCATAGCAGTGCTCCGAGGGGATGGCTGTTCATCGGAGATCAGGTAAGGGGAGTACCGCCTGCCAATCATGTGGGAACCCGTGAAGAATTTTTTCAATACTCTCTAATGTTTCCTTCAATACAGGTCAGTAATGAAACCCTCCAGTCATTTATAAAGCCATTATATCAAATTATTTCCCACAAAGCTGCATTTGGGCTAATGGGTATATATAATTTTTACACACATATAGGTGGGAAAGAAAAAGCTACTGAAGTGCATTTTTTTAAATTTGCACTTTATAAATATATGAGGCAGATAAAAATTCAGTTTTCAGCTATCTTAATACTAATTTTAGGTGACTTTTTGGTCTTGTATTCAGTTTTATTGTTATCGTTAAGCAGGAGAAAAAATACATACAAAATGAGATTTGAAGAATTAATTAACAAATGAAAATTGGCATTGAAAATACAAGAGTTGTTTCAAACAGAAACCATTAGAAACCACAAAAATAGACTATATTGCCATCAAAACAAAAGTATCTAATTTGATTCTTAGCTGCAGATCAGCATCTATTTGTACCAGCTGAGGATTTTTCTTTCTGGTATAGAAAATGTTTATAATGAATTATAATGAATATTCTGCAGGTTTTGGATTGATAGAGTGAGCAAATATTGAGCATTTGAGACTAATAGATGAAAAACCCCAGTTGGAGACCAGTAATGGGGAGGTTGTTGTTATCAGGTAATGGATTTTCTAACGTCTGTACGTTTTAAGAGTGGGTTTTTTACAAAAGCTGCTGAACTGCTGTGGTTGAGGCTTTAATTTTTAAAATTTTCATTTTTAGAAATGTTAAAAGGAACTGAGAGGATTTTCTGCTCACATGAAGTTGGACTGTTTCAGCAAAGGCAGAAACATCAGTATATAAGGGTGGAGCCAGGTTTTAGAAATGTATATAAGAGTGTAAAACTGATCAAAGCAGCTGTCATTTAAAATGCCTAAAAAAAATCTGGCAACTTCCTTGCATATTTGAATCAGATTTTTGTGGAAAACATCAGTGAAGTTGCTACTTTATAGTAGTATTAAGTAGTAAACTTCCTACTTTAAAGTAAACCAGTGATTTCTTTAAAATATAATTACTCGCTTAAGTGATCACTCGTGCAAACCAAGGCGTCACAACTTTGTCACTCGAACATACATGTTACATATTCCTGGGCGTTGTGCTCATGACGTTACATGTGTATTTGTGTTAACAGCGGCTTGTGACAGCAGTTGGCATAGTTCAAATAGACCTGTAGATCTGTTTGCACAGCAGGTTGTAAACTAGGCTAATCTTCTTCAAGGTTCATAATATTTTGTTGCTTTTTGTCTTGGGCTCTTTCAGCACTGCCCACGTATTGCCGCTCTTGGAGGATAACTTTGGTTGGGCTCTACACCTGCTTGCACTTAGGAAAAGAAACATTTGTCACTCTTATTTATCTAATTGCTTAAATTGTATTTTAATTTTAACAGCTTAAGTATGTTGGTGGAGAAAAATGTTTTCTGAATGAAAATTTGATCAAATGCCCAGGGAACCAGTGCAAGTCTTTCCATTGACTCAAGAGATTTCGTTTCAGGCTTTTTCTTTAAACAATACTCCTCTCAGCCATAGCTGAATAAAGTTACATGCTTTTCATAAAAAAAAAAAAAACCAAAAACGAACAAAAAGGTTTCCAACAACAATATTTAATATAATGCTTTAAGGAAAATTAGTGAAAATTAAATCTTTCCATTTTATTTTTTGATGCAATTTTTAAATATAAAGAAACCCACATTTAGTTCTTAAAAAAGCAACATATCTGCTTGAGTATTACAAAACTCCATTTCTTCTTGCTAAAATGGAAATTGGATTAGATTCTGTTGGAATAAACTCAACAATTGCTTAACTTCTTTTGTGTTATTCTTCATTCCCATTAATAGGAATAACATGATACCCATACTCAGCGATTCCCATCGCTGTGGGCTCTTAAATAAACATTAGGAAATATTAGTCTCAAAGCTAAAGACTCCATTTAGCACTCTGCCTGGCTATGCATTTCATATTTGCATGTAGGAACGGCAGGCCAGCTTTTTCTGACCACTCATTACACTAACGCTCGCAGGCTTTCCTGGCAAGGCTCTTCACCGAGCTGAGCAGGTTCAAAATCTATCAGGAGGCCTTATCGCTCAAAGTAAACACCCAAAGCATATTTCCCCTTTGCTGAAAGATTTACATTAGTTCCCTGTTAGACAGCATATCAATTACAGCGCCGCGTTTCCTACGTGTCGTGGGTACGAGTTTCCCCTTTTCTGTCACCCCCACCAGAGTTTAAAGTACGGATGCTATGAAAGGAGGATCCAGCTACATTTATTTAACCAAACTCTTTTAAACTACATAGGTGAAGCCTTGAAGGTGCTAAATCACACCTGTGTTGGCATTCTGAGAGCCAGGCTTTGACGCTCTCCGTTGTGCGAACAGCACAACACGCCACAGATATTTCCAAAGGCTTCACCAGCTACTGTGTAAACAGCACTTAGCCCATCTGATAACAGCGATGTGCTTTGTCTGTCCCAGAGATACTGATCCTGAGATAATCTAACTCATCATTCAGGCTCTATGTTTGCTGATGAGCAAGTGTGGAGGGAAGTTTAGATAAAAGAGCAAGATTCAGCAGTAATTCCCCCACCGCATGGGTCGGGGAGAATCCCTTCGCAGCTCCGGGAGGTAATGGTGGACCTGGGCTCCTCTCACCTGGCGGGAGCAACAGAGGCTCTGTCTGGGCAGGAACGGGGTTGAATGGCTTTTCATCCATCACGAATCCAGCAAAATCCAGCACAAATGCTCTGCTTTACGTGGGATGCAACTTTAGGTCATTGCAATATTAAACTTAACGTCTCTTTCTCAAATGAGTACCAGATAAATTCACATTACCCAGCTGAACACAGAAACATTGGTAAGTTTTAGTTATATTAGATAAGATCACAATTTTTGGTGCATGGGCCATTTTTTGGTTAGTTTTGTGGGTAAAAAAAAAAAAAGGAAAGAAAAAACACAGCAACTGAAGATTTTAACTGAGGCAAAAAAAAAATTACCATTAACACAAAGTTGCCATGATTCTGTATTTGTATTCTGTACTTCCTAGGAAACCTTTCCCTTTTGCCACATCTATTTATAAACCATGACATGATCTTTTTCATTGAGAGAGGCTGTAACAGGAACCAGCTTAACCTAGACATCACGAAAAATAAAATGCAGTTAGGAAGGAGAAAACAGAGTAAGCTGAGAAAAAGCTGCTTGGGAAGGAAAGAATAGTGTCTCTTGCTTAGGAAGGGGATTGATTCTTTCACCTTTGTCAAAGACGGGCTTTTCTCCAAGGGGATTGATTCTCTCAACTTTCTCAAAGATGGGGTTTTCACCAAAGTGACTAATGGAAATGTCCATTGCCTGTATATATAGCGACCTTTTAGTCTGAAACCCTTGTGTGAAGACTGTGCGTTTTTCTAAAAGCTGTGTTACAGAGGAACAAAAGCTGTGTTCAGGCAACGAAAGTGTTAGTTGAAGTTCTACATGAGAAGTAAGTTCTACGTAAGTTCTATAAAAGTAAGTTCTATGTAAGAATGAAGTCAAAATAGATGACTGTAATGGCCCTTGTTTCAGTGTCTGTGGCTCTGTTAAAGTTTAGTTTTCATCTTGTCATTTGCTTCAGGGATTCTAAAATAAATACTTTTTATTATTGCATATATTCAAAGAAGCAGGACTTAGTTCTACAGAATTACGTAAGTTTACAGAAGTCCCAGTCCACAGGGCTGATGGTTCCATGTTTTACAGAGGTGAAAACAAAGGAGCAAACCTAAAAGGATAAAGGCAGTGCAGACAGGTCATGGGAGTCTCTCTCAGTGGAACTGGAGGAGACATAGTGTATGACTGAATATAGGAATTAGAGGGTTAAAGGATTAGAGTAATTCATCTATTGAAAGGTCGTCTTTTTTTCCTCCTCAGAGCTGTTTCCAAGTTTTGAGAAAAATGTGAATAGTTGTTTGTACGTAAAGAAGAAAATGGCTTTGAAAGCTCAACCCTTCCTCAGCACAGGGTTTCTGAGCTCTTATGGGCACCAGAATCTCACCTGTGTGTGAAATGAACTGTTCCACTTTGGTTTTTGTTATTGCCATATGATCAGCATTTTTTTATTACAGAGAGAGAAAACACGAGTACTTGTACAGCCAGACATTCCCACACCTTACACCATTTATAACATTGAGTCTCCTGGGCAGAAGCCATCAAAAGCAATTTCTTCCTGCAGCAGAATGTCATCTGTCACCAATCAGTAAGTGTTGTGGGAAGGATGAGGATGACAAAACACGGACCAGTGCCCAGGACAGGGCTGGGACAAGAGGAGGAGCCCAGCCCCACAGGCTGCACAGGTGGACATAAAGCAATTCCTGCCAGACCGTGACTGTCCAAAGTCCATTTCCACGTGAAATAACTACTTTTTTATGACTTTAAATGTATTCCAAATACAAACGTAGTCCTTTAACTCTTCAGTGAACTGAGAGTTTCTGTATTCTGTGTTTTGGAGGTTCCTGGTTTTATGGCTTTTAAAATTCTCATTCTCTGTACTGAGCAAAACTCTCTCACATCTTGAAGAGCTGCTTGAAAATCCCAGCCAGTTGACTTTTGACGTGATATTTTTGCTCTGAAATTCCAGAATATAACTGCTAACTGCACTTCATCAAGTAAATGCTCATCGGGAACTTCAAACCTTATTATTTTGATCTTCCTTAATCAAAATTTCTGTCTGACCTGCTCAATGCCTTGGCAAATGCAGTTATACCGATATGTTAATGTATATAGCTCTGCTGTATGTGACACTGTCCCCAGCTTAGGATCTGCAAGAAAAAGACAAGAAATAAACTCTATGGTCTGTCTTCTCTCTGTATTTGAACTCCGCTGGCTTCACGGAGGTTCTCAGGCCAGCACAGAATAACAGAATTTGTGCAAAGATGAGGAGTGGCAGAATACAAAATTTCCCTGGTAAGAGGACAAATGACAGAATGTTTCCTTGTGAAGCATCCATACGGGGAAGAAATGCGCCTAATTCTCACTTCGGTTGTTCAGAAAGACCCCAGAGAAGTTACTCGGTAAGAATTTTCCCACTTTTACGAAGTGGGAGATATCTCAGAACCAGAATATAAAAAGGGTGAGTCAGAAGGCAATGGTATGGTTACATAGCAGGAAACAAATTCTGTTTTCATAGAAAACCTCGTGGGCTCAGGTGCTGAGTACTTGTCAAAAGTGATTTTATTTTGCAGGATGTAATTCTTAAATATGGATCTCATATAAACTATCTACAAAATTATAAAAGACTCCAGTGTGTGTTTTTTGTTTTGATTGGGGTTTTTTGTTGTTGTTTGGGTTTTCTTTGGTTGTTTTGTTTGGGTTTTTTTTCCTTAGATGAGAACAGGTGCTTCTGTATGAAATTCTGGATTAAATGTGAATCTTAGTCCAGTATTTTCCCGTTTGCCAGCTAATGATGTGACAGTGTAGTGTCTGCAGTAATCATACGTCAGGTGTCAACTGAACATTCATAGAACCAACCCCAGCTTGGGGCTGAATTAATTTTTCACGTTGATAGTTACCTATCACTTGAAACAATTTGTGTTGTAACAAATTGGCTTTAGCAAAATATGAGTTAATAAAACTACAACATGACATTTTTGATTACAAGAATGGTTGTGAAAATTTTTACTTTCTATTTATTTTCTGGTTAGCTCTTGTGACATCAGACCCTGGGCTTAGCAGCAAAACATCAAATTGATTTTAAAAGGAGCAGGATCTTACCCTGGCAAATGCACTCTGTCTTTCAAGAAGCACATTTGGCGGATAACCTCTGCTCGTCGCTCTCACAGTGACTCTGTGGCTGGTGAACCATTTGGCCTGATCTCCAAGGACATTGCAGAAGTTGGAAGTGCTTTCTTCCAGTGGAGGCAGTTTCTAGCAAAATTGCATTTAATTCATGACAGGTTTTTGGTTTTTTTTTGTAAAATTAAATGATGCATTGTTGTTCATTATAGCTGTGTTATTTTTCATGGCACTAATATTTGCAATTGTTTCCTCTAGCTCTTTGTACTTTCCTTTTGCTTTACTGTTCCTTTTCTTGTCCAGCAGCAGCGACCTTTAACTCACAGCTGACAGGGCAGGTTTTTTTTTCTGCAAGAATAACATAATTAGTGTTCAAACCAGATATGAGTACTTCTATCAGGTGGCACACAGCTAAAATCCCATTTGCAAAAATCATATTGTATGGTATTTGTGATTCCTGTACATGTTTCTTACAGGAAGAAACTGTTCCGCAAGAGTCTGGACTTTCCTCCTTGCTGAGGAGTGAGTGGAAACGATTCCACGAGATATGAAAAATCTTAATTAGTGTCTTATTTATTATCCTATACATACATATACATGTGTATATTTTTTTGCATCCTTGCTCAAAGAGTCATACTGTGTGAAATGGTAATATTTCTGGAGGTTCACAAGTTTGTGTGAAAATGCAGCCTCGCACAGAGATGCTTGTGTTTTGTCAGGTAATAAACTGCTCTTTAACTTCCAGCTCTGCCGTTTATTCCCAGCACAGTTATGTGCAGCTTGTGTTTATGATATAAAAATTCACGTCAAAAAAAATCCGGCAAAGTTACTCATGCATTTCGAGAGTCTGAAAACTTTTCCCATTAGCAGAAAAAACCCCAAACAATGCTGATACTCTCTTTGCAGTGAGTGCTGGGAGAGACTTCAAAATGTAAATGTAGATTAAACAAGCAAAACTTGTATAACTTGCTTATGTTTTCTGTCACAGCATAAAGGCCAAATATTTCTGTGCTTTAATGGCTTTGAATGTGACTGCTTGGAACCAGGGATATATTTGGTCCAGTGACTGCATAAACGAAAAATCATGGATATGCAAGCTTTTCCTTTAATTCCTCATGCGAACTTTTCCTAAAACTTTTTATAGTACATGTCAGCCAATAAAGCAGTCATGTAATGCATTAGAGTGAAAGAATCTAGTCAGTACTTTGGGCTGGAACGGGCTTGTGTTAGATTTCACAGACTTGGGGGCAGCTTGCATTCTTCTTGCTGAAGGTTTTGCCCGGGATAAGCCAAATTTTGCTTGTCTTAATCAGGTAATCACCCCGCAGATTTCAGTTAGTCAGCTCCCCTGATGGAGTCTGGCTAGTTTTTGGCACACGGAGGACTTTTCTGGTTATCAAAAGCAACAGTCTTAATATGACACAGCATTGGATTCCAGCTCACAGAGGAGGGGAAGGAAGGGCTGCAATAATACTCGGGTGTCTCAGCAATGCTATTAATAAGTGCTTTAAGATGTGAAAGTGGGAACTTGGAAAGCAGGCCACCACATACTCCAATATAGCCGTGGATTTAATACAGCTCATTTATAACCGGTGATTGCTTGGAGGCATCGCGGACAAAATCCTTAAAGTAAGAGGAAAAAGTGTAGGCTGTCACTTTCAGTTCCAGACTTTAATTTCAATTGTATGAGCAGGAGCAGCTGCACACTGCTATCAGGCGTATGAAGTTTTTAGTGCTAAAAAGGCAGCTGGACTGGAAATACCCCAGAAGTACATATCCATTTGTCTGGTTAACTTCAGCACTTAGACTATCAATCAGGTCAGCCTAAAGAAAAATGAATGACATCAGTCAAAACAATAGGATATCTCTGTGCAGTGATTAGCTCCGTGTAGTACAAAAACTTAAATAATTTGTTCTTTGAAAATGTGATGATTGATTGGCTTCCATTAGGCTTGGATTTTAAAACATTCCATTAACTCTCAGATAAAATGGCACTAAAATGTTATTGCAATAACCAAATAAATCATATTAGACTATAGTGTATGTAAGTACTTTAAAACATTATAGATACTAGAATTCTGTGTATAATAAAAAGGTGAAGAATGTAATCCATGATTTTTTTTTTGTGTGTGTGTTCTCATCTCACACCAGCATTATCCTGGGCTGTTTTCAAGGATAATGTTCCTAGGGATACAAATTTTTTGTTTTGTTTTAATAAATTGTATATACCTATGTAAAAGTCGCATTTTTCAGTATCAGGCTTGTGGTTCAGTTCATGGTCTTGTAGTTCTGTCCAGAGAATCTCTGATATATAATAATCACAGAATCACAGAATCAGTAAGGTTGGAAAAGACCTCAAGGATCATCAAGTCCAACCATCAACCCAACACCACCCAACCCACTAACCCATGTCCTGAACCACATCCACACGTTTCTTGACCCCCTCCAGAACATGCTCTCTGTCAGGTGGCAGCTATTTCCTTTCTGCTGTGGCCATGTGATGTGACCTTCTGCTCTAAGGTGGCAGTGAAGCAAGTTTAACCGAATATGTTTTACTGAACACAGGAGGGTTGCTCATCTTAGAATTACTGTGCATCCGCAAGAAGAGACGAGCTAGCATCTGAAAGCCAAAAATAGCCTAAGCCCAAGTGCTTTTATAGCTGAACTTGCTGAGGTATAACCCTGAAAAATTCTTTGCTGTAGAATTGCCGCTACAGGGCGTAGCTGGGTGATTGCAGGTCACTCCCCAGGTCCCGCAGAGAGCTGCGCTGCCGGGTGGGACCAGCTGCTGCAACAGGGCATGGCAGAGCTGCCTGGGGCAGGCCGAGGGCTGCCAGGGAACTGCTGAATCTTTTGCCTTGCTAAAGTCCAGGAGTGCCTTCAAAGGGCTCTGAGTGTCATTTTTTCTGAGGGCAACGAGGTGGGGTTTCTGTGCAGAGGGGATAGGATGCCAGACTTACTTCTTTGGAACATATGTAGGACTAGGCTTGGCAAATCTTGGTTCTCAAATTAAAAAAAAAAAAAAAAAAAAAAAGTAAAGATTTCAAGCAGTTTGCAAGGAAAAAAAAATTACATAATTGTTTTTGATTACAGCCTGTTGTTACAGAATACATGTACCAGCAAAGCACCAAAACCCAAAATAGTATTTTAAAATATATATATTAAATCCTTAGTTGCAAGGCTTGCCAGTGACGTCTTTGATTGTAGCTCCATGTGTTTCCAATGAGTGAGACATCCTCTTGGGCTGGTCACAAAAACATCATTGCTCACCCAGAAGAGATGTTGGTCATGCACCTGTTGTGCAAGAAACAAATATCATCTGAGATGTATTACTAAATTATAAAGTAAGTCAAGACTTGTTTTTTTCCCTGTGTGGAAATTATTTTTAAGTATAAAAACTGTACTTCTTTAAAACTGGGAATCTGGTGTTCAGATTCTATTACTAGCCTTCTTGTTATCTCAAGAATCACTTTACATAATTGTAGTTTGCCAAATGGCTGAAGTTCAGGGAAGGTTATATTTGGATTTTCACCGTTATCTTCCATTTTCTCATGCTTCGTCTTTCTTCAAATATGTAACTCCTTTGGGTTGAAAACTTTAATGTTTGTTCGCAATGCAGAATGTTTGTGGGAGAGGTTGAAGGAGTGCGGCTGATTGTTCTAACAGCCCCCAAATGTGAAGAGTTTCTCATAGAAAATTTTTTCTTCTTTATCATAGCATTTTACTTTTCCTAAAAGCTACTTCACTATTAAATGGGTTTATGTAATTTATGCCTTTACTTAATGGCCTTTAAAATGGCTTTAATATCATCCTTTTGTGGTTTGGCAGATATGCAGTCTATTAAAAACTCCAAACTAACAAATTTGATTCTATTTAATTGTATTGAACCTTTTTTATTTCTTTCATATTCATGTTTATATTCTCCCATTTATTTCTCTCCTAAGTTTGTGGCTGAAAATATATTTTTTTCCTCTGGCCCCCTTCTGGCCATTCCTTAACTTTCATTTTTCGCTGTATATTAGGGAAAGTGTTGTACTGAGTGAAGTATATTGGGCTAGACAGAAATAGGAACCTAAATCTTTCTTATTAGCCAACCTTTTTATTTCTAAAGCTATACCAATGCAGAAAAATTGTCCAAAAGGTTTGTAACAAGTTATGAGAACAATTAAAAAAATGAATCAAAAAAGCATTTATTCTTTTTCTTTCTACTCAGTGCATTATCTCCTTGTCCTTTCCAATGTTGGCTTCAGCAGCATACTTTAATAGAAAGCATTCCGATGATGCTGTCTTCCTGAACTAAATCTGGTATTACTTTAAAAAGTGATTTCTTCTTTCATCTCTCACGTATCCCAACACGGATGCCACAAGCGATGCTCCTGTCTAGAGTACTGCTTTCTAGGATAATCTCATTTTTTGTGCTGGCCTTTGCCCTTCAGCCTGCTGAGCCTGATATTTCTCCCATCTCTGAGCTGCAAGAAAATATCAAATGAAATGTATCTCCATTGTAGTTCATAGAATCATAGAATCCCAGAAGGGTTCGGGTTGGAAAGGACCTTAAAGCCCACCCAGTGCCACCCCCTGCCATAGGCAGGGACACCTCCCACTAGCCCAGGTTGCCCAAAGCCTCATCCAGCCTGGCCTTGAACAACTCCAGGGACGGGGCATCCACAGCTTCTCTGGGCAACCTGCATATGATTTCCTGCAGGAACACAAGTGTTTGGCTAACATGGCAAGTTTATTTCATCAAAGCCGCTCTCTACACATGTACGGTGCATCATTTATTGCTATGTGCTGCTTGACTTCCCATTGGCTACACAGAAGCTGTTAAAGGCTTATGCAAGTTTTGTCTGGCTTTTATATGAGGTGTTTAGATCCTGTTTGATGTCTGAAACCACTTCAATTTACATCAAAGCACTGCCTCAGCTTTTTCCTTTGATAGAAAAAACAATATTGGTTTTATCATTCAGTTTTCTTCACTTACTGGGTTAACGTCTTGTAGGTATTGCAATCAGAGTACAAGGTTGGTTCCGTGACTCGTATACCTAGGTTTCCTGGACTAGACTCCAACACCACCTAAGTCATTTAGCTGTTTCTGGAAGTTTTACCTGGAAAGAGAGTTATCTCAGAACAGCATCAGCGTAGCTGCCTAGCCAACAGGTGGTTTCTGCTCTGACTGAAATAGCTGAAATTGCCGGTGAATGAGCAGGAGCGTGGAAGACCTGGGTACTGCTGCATTGCAAAGGGATTGGGTCAAGACCAGATTTTTGCATGAAACCTCCGAATCTTTCTTTTCCTCCAGTGACAAAACAGCAAAGCAGCAAACCTGGAGGAAACTCCAGAGCTGTCTAGCAAAGTATTTCCCAAAAACTTCAGGTGGATAAGGCGGGGGTAACACACATGAAGAGTTTTTTTACATTTCAGATTTGGTACACTATCTGTCTGTCTGATGCCATGCCTGAGCTTACAGAGGTGCTTGGAATTTCAGCATAAAAACTGTGCAAGATTTGTCAGTAGTTAGTGTTTAACAGAAGAGTTGGAAATTGTTTTTTTCACACTAAGGAACTCTGTCATCCTTCAAGGTTGTTTTATTTTCTATACCAACCATAGACTTTCCAGACTTTCTGACATACTCTTCTTTGTGTAAGCAATCCAGTGAGTTAGTTGTCCCTAACCTGGTTAATCTTAGGTAGAGAACCATGCATAATCTTAATAATGGCTTTCCAATGCTGGTTTCCTTATTTGGCCTAGGAGGGGAATCTATCTAATCCCAAGGTAAAGCTGGGATCCGTTAATGTACTGGATAGGCTACTCTGCCCAGAAAAATAGGAGCTCTTTCACAGAACAGGTAAGGAAAAATTATACTAGTGATTACATGCTTCCTCAAAAACATCACATACTGCTATGGCTTTGTTTAGGTTACAACAAAGTTCAGCAGAGGATCCTGTTAATATTTGGGTTGGGACGGACCAAGGCTGTCTATACAGATTATACAGTATATAAGATAGTTGCAAATTCTGCTGAAATAGTTTTTAAGAGTAAAAAAGAAAAATCCTGGCCAAGCCGTTGGGGAGACAGAAATCAAGGAAACAAGACAGACCTGGGCAAGCCCTTCTGCATGCCTTCACATAAGAAAATTCACCTGGGATAGCCACTGGTACTGATCTGTTCAATATCAGTCATACCAATTATCACTTCGAAGGCTTTTCATCCACTACAGGCAGCTCCACCAAACGTAACAACTTGGCTTTGCTGTGGGTTCTTTCCTGCTGGAGGGGAGAGATTCAGCTTTTATACTGAACAGCACATCAGCATGCTTCATCACAACTTTGGGAATTGCAGCACGTTGTTATTTGCAAGTATGTAGCACAAGCAGTACATGGAATATGTTCTGTGGGGTCATACAAGGCAACAACGTCAGGCAGATAGTGGTGTGTCGTGTATTATCACTTGAAAGTAAGCATCCCCTATAAAAACCAATAGTGATGGAAACAACATTGCCTCTTTGTATGGTTTTCTTTACAGGATCTGTGTTTCTGTTTTAAATGATATTTTTATTTCCATTACTGTCTATCTACTAGAGGGTGTGTCTGAAAGCTAAGTAATGCACCACTTCTGCCTGGAATTAGCCAAATCTGTTCATAACAGATTACCATCAATAGCTTTTACAGAGGTGATTATCAATGCCAATTGTCTGCCAAGTGGCATTAGGTTTAGTGTTTCCATCCGCCTAGTCATTAAGCACATGTCAAACTCAAAGTAACTGGTAATTTCTGCAATTATGGCCACCATTATTGTTTCCTTTACTTAAACAGGGAGTCCAAATTACATGATTAAATATAACCACCAGTTGTTCTCCCACACACTTAGGATCTGTGCTGCAGAATAGTGTTAATCCTATGAGGATACACAATTAATAAGATAACTGTAGCTTAAGTTTGCTACTGTGATCTCAAACCTTAAAAAATCCCATGCTCTTGAAGTCATCTAATTTGAGGAAAATCCCAGAGAGCAGTTGAAGGAATGGCCTGGAATATTAAGGACAGACAAATATAAGTTTAAAACTGTTGCTTAAATTTATGTGTATGCTCAATGATACAGAAATAGGACAAAATAGTTACATATAGAAAGATCAAACCCTTTTTTTCCCTAGATCTTTATAAAAGGAACTTAATTTCTTATTTGAAAAAAATAAGAAATATTCGTTAATATGCTCTGTGTGGAACAAGAAAAGCTAAGAAAAAGCACTACAGGATGCTGCTGAACAGGAAAGGGACAAAAACTATCTGAGAATTCCTTGGTTACTTCTTACAGGACCTGGTCCCCTCCTACGGAAGGATTTCCTACTGCCTCCTTCAGTAGCCTGGCTTTTATTTCAGGTCCTGAATTCTTACATTTCTGAGTGCTGGCGGTAAATGAAACCTACCACTACAAAGCCATTCATTTGAAATGGTCCAGTTCCTCTTTCACACCACAAAGGGAGTGAGGATGGACAGTAACGTGACAATTGATATTCCATTTACCACTGGCTATCACTAATTAGGATTAATATTTGCAGATGCTAATTTACCTCAGAGACTGATAACTCTTTAATAACTTCTAAAATAAGTTTCCATCTTGTTTCAGATCCCCAACCGTGGAAGTCTAATGCAATAAACAGCTACGAGGTATTCGGAGCCAAGAGTTAGCAGTGCAAAGCCACAGAGACTCTCGGAGAAAAACTGGTAAATTCCTTCTGTTTAACAGTGGTGCCCTTCTTGTTACAAAATAGGACTAGGGAGGAAGGTGGTATCACTCCCTCACTGCAACCTTTGCTGCTTGTTGGTTTAAGCCCAGCTGTAATGTTATTTAAATGCTGGTTTCTGGATTTGATTGAATGTGCCTTTATTGAGAGAAGTAATGCTCTTATAGGAATGTGACACAGATTTTTGTTTGTTTTTTTTTTTTTCAAGGGAAAACAAACCTATTCAAGTCACTTAAAGAAGTGTGTAAAAGCTACAGTGAATTTAATTTAATCTGAGTGTATGTTTAATCACCTTTAAAGCACTTAAGGGATTTTGTTAATTTATGTATTTATTAACAGGGGCTCTTTTAGATCCTTTTTCATGAATATACAAGCCCTTCAAGTTAAGAGGTCTATTCCCCTCTCTTTTAGCCATATCTAGTAATTCCTGGAACGGGCCATACAAGCATATGTAAACTGCTGAAGGTTTCATACCTTGCAGAGCTGGAAAACCACTGGGTGGGTAAAAATGGGACACAAGAATGGGAGGTGAAGTGCATTTATTTGGCTAAAGCAGAGCTGCTTAAGGATGAATGCTTTATTCTCGTTAGCCCCTGCCAATTTAACCTGTGCACCCTGCTATTCTTCCCTCTTGAAGCACCTATTTACCCCAGGACCACTTGTTCCTCCTTCCTTGTGATGTTATGGAGTTATAAATTTAGGTAGCGCTGCCTCGACTAAGTGGATGTGTTTTGAAGGACATAGTTCATGATTTCAGCTGAATCTAGGCAATGTTATTTATTTCACTCAAACATAGGAACACTTTAGCTTCTTATTTATAAGGAAAAAAAACCTAAAAACCCTGTTACCTTCAAAATTTTTGAAAATACGTACTGGTCATGTCCCTGCAACATGCTTTTCCAAAGAAGCTGTATTTCAAGGTAGTTCAAAGATTCATTCCAACCTTAGGTCCTAAAGTTGTTCTAAAGCAGAGGAAAGACAACCGAGAGAGTGTGCATGTAACACACCAACACCAACACCTGTATCATGCACACAGCCACGGTTAGTGGACATCAGTGGCCTGAGGTTGTCCTGTGAACGTCCAGTATTTCCAGGTTTAACCAAATTTTACCCTTTGTTTCGATTTTACTGGTAGCCTTCCCCGGTCCTCGGCATCCATCAGCAACGTCAAGACATAAAAGAGGCCGTTGGGCTCCAGTGGAGTGTACTGAGAACTCACTAAAGTGTTTGCGCTCTGCCTGAGGCGGGCAGGGCAAAGCTGCTCCCACCGAAATGGAGAATTTCCTCCAGTGAATTCTGGAGGAATTAGGAAAACCGTCCTTGTGTAGAGGAGGGATGAATGGTAGTCCCCTTGGCTTTGTAAAACACCCTCTTCAGAGCCAAGAGCTTGTCGATGCGTCAGACGAGATGTCAGTCCCTGGGAGAGGGAACTCCAGGCCCAGGAGTGCCTCCGGGGAGTGAACCAAGTGCTCCTCTCCCTCCCTCCCACCAAAGGGGCTAATTTCCCCCTGAAAGCACTGTCACATCTCTTTATCTCCGGGATAAATACTGATAAAGCTGCTGTGTCAAGTAGAGCTGTGTGAGGGAGCGGGAGGGCCGGCGGCCGGCCAGCCAGCCAGGACCTGACGAAGCCCAGGCATGGCGGCCCACTCAGGCACTTGTTACAAGCACATAAACACTTGCTGTTTCCAGATATGGGAGAAGGGCAGCAGCTGAAAACAAGCTAAATCAGAGGGTCTGTGTGACTCTGCTATTTATCAACTCCTAATTAACTGTTAATTTGCTGGTCTTTAGGTTCAAGCATGGCCTTAATTCATCACAGGCGGCAATGACAGTGTCAGGGCTGGGGGAAGGTTCTCAGCACAGCACTTCAGCACTCTTCTCATTAACAAAAAAACCTGACGTGAAGCAATTCATACTGCTGTCTGCAGCGGAGATAAGGCCGGGTGTACAATGCGGGACCATTTCGAGGTGGATGGTGAAGGACTGAAGCCTGTGTGAGTTGGCTGCCACGGGCGGGACGGCCGCTGCCACCCGGGCGGTGGCCTCTGCTCGGCAGGACCTGCCCTGCTGCAGAGTGAGGAGCAACAGCCTGGGAGGTCTCCTACTAATTTTAAACTACCATTTCTGGTGCCAGGTGCTAGGAACTAGAGCAGTCCATAAGAATTGCTAAAAAATATTTGGCCAGAGCAGGGCAGTGGTTATTTTTTTTGATTCTTTGCCCATGCATAGAATCACAGAATCGTTTGGGTTGGAAGGGACCTTAAAGATCATCTCATTCCACCCTCTGCCATGGGCAGGGACACCTCCCACTAGCCCAGGTTGCCCAAAGCCTCATCCAGCCTGGCCTTGAACCCCTCCAGGGATGGGGCATCCACAGCTGCTCTGGGCACCCTGGGCCAACATTCTTCCTAGTATCTAATCTTACCCCATCTTCATTAACACATTAGTTCTCCATCAAAATAATCTCTCCATTGCATTATCTCTCAAAAAAAAAGAAAACATAAAAAAGACTGCCTTTTCCTTCCGGAAATGTTTCTCCTGTGATCTAATGCAATCTCCATTACTGCCCCATTGTAGGGCTCTCTCCATTGCTACCTGCCTCACAAAGGGTTAAGTACAGGAACTAGCTCCATTCGGGCGATGGGTTCACGACTTGTTGGGTTGGGCTCACAGCTCCCCAGCCCTACAGGCATGAATCCATGGGAACAGTCCCACTGATTTACCAAGTACATGAAGTTAAGAGCATGCCCAAAGGCAAGGCTGTAAATGCTGGTGGTAGGAAGCAGGGTTTGTGTTGTATCTGAAACGCTTGTGGCACTCTGTAAACAGCTGTTAATAGTAATACACGTTTGCTTTTTGTTATCGGGTTACGTACTCCCTCTTTCTCCTCAGTGCTGCGATCTGTGCTGCCATCCCCGCAAACCTGCCGCTGAAATTATCACTTTCCTTCTCATTATCAAAATATTTTTAAAGGAGCAGCGGCAGAAGGAAAATATTTTACCCAGAGGAGCTAAGATGAGGAAAACTTTTAACATAGAGGCCTCGTAGAGAGCCCGTGACATTTATACACTTTGTGTCACTTCATATCCCCTTGTTATAACACCTAGTTAAGATTTTCCCTTTACGGCCTTTCGGGCATAGAGCACCTTATTAATGTCAGGCCTCCAGCCCCCCCCAGCCAGGCTGGGCTGCTGCCTGGGTAAATGAGCCCTGCCTTCCAGGGGATAACAATTTTGGGGGGGTGCCTTCAATTAAAGTTAAGGGGCAAGTTACATTGGGCAAGAGTGCTTTTCATGCTCTGATAATAGAAAACGCTTTATTGTTTACAGCGAAATTTGGCAGGATGCTCAAGTATTTATTACAATCTTGGGAGCTGGGGTGTTGCTTGGCAAAACCGGCTGCTTTATTAACACTTGAAAATCGCCTACTGCACAACAGTAGCTTTTCACGGGGATTTCAATAAACTCATCTGAATTGAGAGGTGACCTGCAACTCCAACACCTCTCTTTTCTCTCTACTGACTCTTGGATTTGGGAAAAAATGGCTCCAAATCCAAATAGTGTAGATCATGCTCAAATTTGCAGTTCGACAGGCTGAGACCAAGTACAAATGACTTGATCAAAAAGGATGTTACTGCTGGATCAAGAGACTCAAAGGCAAAATAACTTATTTCATGTAGGATTGATGAGGCTAATTCAGAAGGAAAGGGAGTTAGGGGTGTTGATTCAGAAATGCAAACAGAGAAATTCAGGATGATTTTGTGATTTACTGAATTGCTTGGAATTATCCATCTCTTTATTAGTTATTGCTTCTGAAGGATGGATGAGTTGCATGGAAGGAGCCCAGAGGTGTTGATTTTTTTCAGCTTTGTGTATATAGCCTATTACTGAATGTGTGCTGGGCTGATTAGCATGATAGAATATAATAATTACATTTATTCATTTCCTTATGCTTCTGTTGAATTATTTTCATGTCATGTTAGTTTTTTTCTAGATGAGGGTAGCTTGCTAGTCCTAGTGGGTTGCATTCACTTTGCAACCAAAAGCATAACATTAATTTCATAATGCAGCCACATTCGGGATTTGCAGACAGCTCTGAAGGCTGCAAAACACTGCAAAAATGCGACGCTTCAACGTTTTTCTGCAACACTCCACAGAGTCCAGATTTTACTGCCGGACTGTCCTGAGCTCTGTGAAAGATGAGGTGGCACTGGCGGAGCACTGAGCTCTTGTCACCACATTGTGCACACAAACTCAGGGGTTATAGATGGGTGAGGACTGTAGGACTGTGAATGATAGAGAGAAATCCTGTCCTCTTGGGTATTGTTTCCATATGGTGGTGTCGGTGAGCTCAGCCACAAGTTACCGAATAAGCAACTGAACTGTGCTAAGAGATGGGCCAATTTTGTAAGAAAAATTAGGAGGGCAGTGTTGGCTTATTTTTGTGATAGCGTACGAGATACTTCTGCTCGAGCCTTGTTACAGCTTTGGCTTCAAATCTCTGAAGAGGAGGTCAGAGTGACTGAGCTGAGCTGCCCCACTTCCTACACAGGGAATTCGCATTTTCAACACACAGCTTGTTGTATTAAGAAAAGTATGCGGGTGCTTTGTACTCTCATGAAAATGATGAACGGCTTTGCACCTTCGCAGGAAGGAAACATATTGCCTTTGGGGGATCGCAGTCCTACAGCCAATTGCCAATGAGCTGTGAAGGTGAATACTTGTCCCCTGAGCCTGCAGACAGCGCGCAAGCTGCTCTTTGCCAGTTCTGGGTGCTGGGATGTTTTACACTGATATGGACAGTGAGGCTCATCATTTTGAGACCAAAATGAACAAAGACACATATTCACCCAATAGGCACTTCCCTCTCTTACCCCCGCCCCTCTTTCTTGCTGGTGAAATATGTGTGTACTACCTTTTCTTGACCCCAGAAAACTGGATATACCTGCATAAAATAAATGCCCTCACCTATAAACAACTTTTTTCTCTGCTACATTCTAAAATATTCATTACTGAAGGTTTAAGGATAAGTTTAAAATACACATTTGTTTATTCTAAGTGGGCACCTTTCGTGTGATCTTTCTGTGTACTTGGGCATTTAGAAGCCAGATTCAAGCCAGCATGGGACAGCAGAGAATTTCCCAGTAAACAAGAAAAATAGTTGGACCTTTTCCTTGGTTTCAGTCCTCCATAGGAGGCAGGTAGCGGCCACCACTATAAGGCGTAACAGCGGTGGTGGGTAGAGGCACACCTGGAACCCAGGCAATCCATCCCCTTCTTTGCTGGCCCCTGTGCAAGCAATGCTTGCAGTCGCTATTGCACAGCCCCCTTGCTGGTGGCCTTGGGAAGAGAAGCAAGGTTTTCTTGTGCTTGTGAGTGCTATTGAAGGTCCCCTGAGAGTGTTCCACCAGTGAACCCTGGGATACTGGTATTTCTTTGGACTGTACTGTAAGACCACTCACAGAAAAGACAGATAAGATACTGGAGAAGTGGGGGGTAGACTGACACTGATTTATTTGGTCTTTTTTCTTCCTCTAGAACTGATGTGAGAAGGATCAGGACAGTTCATATTTGTTCTTTATTATGGCCATGTATTGGTGTTCAGGTGAATTAGGATTTGTGACTGCTTTCAAGTCAAGTTTGAAGTGGAGACACATTTGTTTGCAGCCAGAAGTACGTCAGTTATTACTCATTAATTGTCTAAGTTGGTGGATGTGACGTTATCTCATAGCCATTAATTATGCTTTCCAAGTAATCTTTAGTTAAGATTTAGGACGACAACTGCTCTTTAGTAGTGGGATGTATTAAAAAAGAATTTAAGAATCACTTTAAATGACTGCAAAACCCCACAGTTTTCCATTAAGAAAAGGAAAAATAATCTACATACTTCGTGTTCTTATGCAGCGGTGCTCTCTTTTCCCAGCCTACCTTTCATTAGCATGTTAGACAGACAGTGAATTGCCAGCAGAATATAAAATGCAACTGTGGTCAAATAAGCCTCTAATTCATTTTGATGACAGCTTACAGGTGACACCTGTAATGGGCGCAGCTCACTTAAGGCAGCTGTTGACAGCCAACCATTATGAGAAGTGTAGGAGCAACATGGCTTCTGTATCTTCCTAAGTTCTATGAGATAAATCCTTCATTCTCCCTCTGCCCTCCCAGACAACATATATGCTGATATCCTTCCCTGAAATAAATATTTGCATGAAGGCAAAAGACATTAATGAATTCCTAGTTAATGAGTTCCAACCAAAATATTATGGGTTTTTTTCTGTACAGTAGTATCTCAACTATATATCCTAAGGAGTAGTCATGTCTGAAAAAATACATCCAGAAAGGAGTTTTTGTTCCCCTGTATTCCCCTGGGTGTTGTATCTCTGTGCTTTATGTCAGAAGATGTGAAATTCAAACCTCAAATAGAGGACCCTGATGTATTCTCTTAGTTGCCTTTATTTCAACGATTAGAGACAAAGGCTGGTCTAAAAAGGGACCCTGGAGACTGGATTCAGCTCTGGCATAGGTCTGGTTTGCTCCCCTGCAGCATCCCAGGTGGTCCTCTTGTTCCTGTGTTGCACTCTGGTGACTCTGAAGGAGTGTCTCTGCTCTTCTGTGGCTCCTCAGAGATTTGCCTATTTGCCCAGCGTCTCAGACACCCACCACCCACCACTTCCACAGAACATCAGTGTGTTTAATGCCCAGCATACATCAACTGGGAGCTTTGGGTGCCACCAAAACGCTGACTCCAGTGTTCCTGTTGTAACTGGATCATATTCTGATGCTGCTGTCCATACGTCACACTCTGTCCTATGGCAGAGACCGAAGAAGTACTTTGGTTCCCTTGGTAGGACTACCAGGGTCCCCACAACGGTTTGTAGTTTCCTGGTGAAGCATCACATAACCCTCCCTGCCCCCGTGATGCTGTTCTACCTGTGGAAAATAAAACGCTTTTTATGAGACTCCTCTGTGAGAGAAATGAAATAATGAAATTGGATAAATAACTTGATTAAACAAAATCCCTGTCACTTAAATGAACAATATAAAAAGACCCTTGAAAAGTGATGAAAATTTCATGCTGAAAAGCTGCGTAACCAACTGCCCAATGGCATCCTCCAATTTGCCTGATTATTTTGACTGATACTTTGTTTTCTCTCTACATCTCTAGATCTTCTTTAGAGTGACACTTGAATACATCAAAATGATTTAAGACCTACTTCATCACCACATTATCCTCTCCTTTTGACCAGAGCTGGAGCCTTCACTGCTAATTCATTTGTCTGCTGCAGGAGAGGAAGAGTCCCCTTAAGCTTCCTTATCTTTCCTTTCAAGTTGTCCTGAGACTAATCGAGACTTCCCAAAGGCTGTCTTTGTAAATACCTACTCTATCTGGCTCTGCGATGTCCATGGGTTGCGAGTTGCTGAACACTGTCATTAGCGGACTTAATTAACGGTGGCTTGAAGATGTTCAGAATCTTTACTGGATTGATCACTACGACTGGGAACAGAAAGGCGGCTTCTCCTGAGTCACAAAATGCCTGTTTCCTTTAACTGTAGATAAATTCAGGCATTTTCAGCTGTGTTTTGAACAGTAAGTACTTCAGCCTTTGAGAGGCTGTTAGTTAAGACAGGAGGTATACTTCCACGACCTAAGACAGATTGCTCTTCTTCCCTGTTCCTTTGTGTGCCTGATTTCTTTCTGTGCCAGGATTAGAAGTCTTTGCTTTCCTTATCAAATTATAATCTGCACTGCTGCCAGGTAAGGAAATGGTTATGATGTGATGACTTTTGATTACCCTGGAATATGAAACAATATGTGAGCATGGGAGCCAGCGTGTCCTAAATCTAAGCAAGGTCCATGACCTCTTGACTTTGAAGAACTAAGGAGCAAATACCAGTACATTTGGAGCAGGGGTGGACACCACATTTATTTGCTAGTATTTGTGAGCAAGCATGGGAAACAAAATAAATGGTAACAGGGTCTCAATCCATGCCTCCCTGAGCACAGACCAGGTGTTCAGGCAGACTGGCACAATTGATGCTGATGCACATTTCATGTGCCATCCAAAGCAGCTCGGGTACAGGTAGCCTGGGAAACCTGGGCCAAATTTTGTGCTTTGGTTCTCTTTTGTGGATGTGCTCTGAGGGACAGTTTTAAGGGGAGGAGGAGTGACACCTCAGTAGCTTTGGTTAGTGCTTGTGAACCTTTCCTTGGTGAGTTTGTGTGAAAGAAAGACTGAGAAACCTGTAAAAGGATGACTGCGGGTCCATAAGCTTGAGTTTCTGTGCCATTCTTGTTGTGTCTCCAGACTCTGCCCAGAAAGGCACGGGGCTCCTGGGCTGTGTCTCCCTGCAGCAGCTCTGTAGCGGTATCAGGGCTCCGCTGGGTTAGAGGAACCAAAGAGCTGCACCCGTGGGTGACCGAAGTGTGTCCTGAAGGAACTTCAGCTGCAAAACACCCAAGTACAATGAGCAGGACATCATCTGTCACTGTGCCTTTTTTTCTCCTGTTTCTGTAGCTTTTTGAAAAGGAGAGGAGAGGAGAGGNCTAGGAAATGTTGTATAAAAGGACTGACTCCTGAGCCAAGCTGCTCAAATCTTGCTTGATTCAGAGAGCTGGTGGCCTGATACCTGATCTGTGGCCTGCCTCAGAACTGCATAAAGTTCTGTGTCACTCGAAGGAGGGAGAGATATTTATTTTAATTGCCTAGTTTCATCCTCCCCCCAGCCCAAGAAAGTGCTCTTAAATCTGTGCATCATGGGAAAACTGAAGGAGAAAACTGAATTTTTACCTGCCCTTCCCCAAAGGGGGATGAAGGTACCATACGCCACATGAGGCATCTACAAAACTCTTCTTCCACCCATGCACCACGACAGCTGTGAGCTCGGGACTCTGTGCTGCACAGCTCCAAATTTGAATAAGGGCATCGTGTCTGCATATGTGAAGTGTATTTTAAAAACTATTGTTAGTAGGATCAGATTAGCAGTAATTTAATTTTAATGAGGATGTTTATGCTCAAACATCTACAAGTACAAAGAGCCACAAATCATATCTGCCTTTAATTAATTCTCTTGATAAATCAGTTTCTCAGACTGCACCAAATTACCTTAATGAGGAAAAATCCATGTTTATATCAACAACATTTAGCCAAATGTGGAATGTTTATAGCAATAATTCAACAGTGTCCTTCAAGAAGCACAAACAACAATGATGAATGTTCAGGTTGTGTCGCTCTTTCTGCTCTCTTCCCTTCCATCAAATAAATAATATGTTTGGTTTAAAAATAAATGGACATGTTTTGGGTAAGCAGTAGTATTGCTGAAGGGGAAATGGGCTAAATTATAGCACTAAATTATTTGCTTGGGTAGGTGAAGGTCCCACCTAGGTTGAAATAGAGTGTGCACAGACCCTTTATAAATCAGACTCGCCCTGAGGTTTGGCTTCATTTTAGGGACAATTTGGTTAATTTGTTACTTTAAAAAACAAAGTAAACTTTAGGTAAAGCTTGATGAGTCTGAGAAATTCCTTCTCTGTTCCAGCACTACTTAAGTGACCCGTTCCCCCCTCAATACACCTGCTGGCATCCTGTAGCAGGCACTCCCCTGGTTTTGGCTGGGATAGATTTAACTTTCATTATGGCAGCTAGCGCAAGGCTGTGTTTGGGTTTGTGCTGGGGAGAAGCTGATCACACACTGATGGGCAGAGCTGCTGTCAGGACAGTCAAGGACTTTCCAGCTTCTCTGCTGTGCCCGTGTCTGCAGGGGCAGGAGAAGCTGGGAGGGAGCACAGCCCCAGTGACCAGCCCAGGATTCGACCTCAGGGTTAGGACTGAGACCCAAACTGGCCGATTGTCTGTTCCATCCCATGACCAGCATGGCCAGCATAGAGATGAGGATCTGTCCGGAAGTTCTCTCTCTTTCTCTAGGTTGTCTCCCTCCAGGTTGCCCCTCTCTCAGGGTCATCTCGGTCATTTGGGCTCTTATCTCCGTTCCAGGATTGCAGTTTCAGGACTCTCACTGCTCTGGGAACATTAGCCGGGAATGGGTTGAGCCCTGGCCTTCGGGTGGTGAGCAGTGTCACTGTGTGTCACTCATTTGTATGTTATTATTATTATCATCATTATTATTCTTTCCAGTATTATTGCAGTTTGGCTATAAAATTGTTCTTACCTCAACCCGTGAGTGTCTTTTCCCTTCACCCCTTTAATTCTCTCCCCCATCCTGGGGGAGGAGGAGGAGGAGGGTGACTGACTGTTTTGCTGCCAGCCAGGGTAAAACCACAACACCAGCACAGGCTCCTCGTAGTTACACAGGCTCCCACGAGTTGCCAGAGAGCCCTGGAAGGAATCAGAAATGTCAGAAGACTTAACTGGAGTTTTAGTACTTGCAGCTGCCTTTCCCTCCACATCCTCAGTGCTGTTGCCTTTCCTAGCAAGGCTTAAAGCATTCACTGTGGCATCGCGTGGCGGCAGCGCCCAGCAGGTCAGCGGTGCCGGGTGAGACGGGCGCAGAGGTGGGCACCGCGCGATGCAGCACACCAGCTTTGCTGCCCTGCCATTGCTGGCGGAGCGCTGGTGTTTCTGGCTTATCCATATGCTGGCAGGGGTATATCGGGGCTGATGGTGGAGATGGGACGTTTCTGATGCTGAGCACAATGTTTTGCCTGTCTGCGGGAACAGATTTTTGCTAAGGTCAATGACAATTCAGGTTAGGAACAGAGAAGGAGGAAGATGCTTATGAGGAAGCGATGAAGAAATCGTTGTGGAAAAGAGACTTGTTCAGCTTCAGTTTTTGCCAGGAGGGCCCAGTCCTTCCTGACAGTGCTGGCGCTGCAGGGTTAACCCTTACGGAGATTTTTACTGCTTTGCTTCATCTCTCATTTCTTCTTTCAAATTAGAGCAAGGAAGCTATACGTGGATCTGTTCACGATTAGGGTGAAGCAAGATGGTCTTAGCAAACAGGATTTTTCTAATTAATTTTTTGTTTTTCTCTGAATTTTTGGAATTGCTCTTTCCAATGTAATTGTTGGAAATTCAATTTCTTTCAGCACTTAATTTGTGAATATGCTTTATAAAGAGTTCACAGTATTTTTCTTTAGCTGAAAATCAGACATTTGGTGTTTACATACACACAAATTATGGGGTTTTTTTTGGGGGGGGTGGGTTTTTTGGTTTGTTTTTTTTTTTTGCTTGTTTTGAGTTAGCATCCTGCTGAAAATGCCTCATGAGTATTTTCCTATATTTATGAATTCAGTATTTTCTTCCTGCAAATCTTCTCCCAGAATTAACTTTCAGAATAATTCTTGCCCATCATGGGATTTACCCCAACAGTTTCCAGAGAATGCCAATACAAAAAGGCTGCAAACATGTATTAGATTAATTGGTTTAAACAAATTGAATGGATGCATCAAATAAATGTCTTTATTTCAGCCTTGTTGATCATGTTGAGTAACATTGGTTATTGTTCTCAGAACGAAAATGGGACTCCCTGAGCTCTGCTTTCTGTCCTTTCAGCTGTTCACCACAGTTAGTCTTGTCTTTGCACATATTTCTGTGTAGACGTAAAGTTATATTAATCCTCATGAACTATAGTAAAAAGTCTATGCTTGAAATAAACATCAGAACCATTTCGCTCGTGTTGCAATATTACATGCTGTACATATGCTCTTGTAAGAGCAACTCTCACCACCGATGAGAATTATCTTTTTCCTTTCATTTCTGTTTGCTGTCCCTTCCACTTTCCAAAGTAACTCAAATCATTCCTGATGAAAAAAAGGGTGACTTTTTAAATTTAATAAATCAAAATTGAATACAAGTAACACTTTGCAATTATGAGTGTTTAAATTACAAATTTTTTAGGCTAATCACTTTCAGAAACAAACAAGAGATTGAATTTATATCGCCTGCAGTTGTTATTGGAAAGGTATGCCTAGAGATTGCTAAATGAAGTCAGTCCCAGTGCAATTATGATCACTCAAGCATGCTTTCAACGTATCGTGCCAAATTAGGTAGATTTGAGCAATTTGACTTCCTGTAACAAATCTCTAGGGCACTTTTGAGAAAGTACAGACTGTTTACAAACACTCTCGGGTTTCACGAGTAACTCGGCGCACCAGCAGCGCTCGCAGCGCACAAGCACACACCTGTCAAACTCTGACAGCGCGGACTGCTCACGCCACATGTGCTGCAGAAAGACCTCACTCTCTAGGTTTTGTTATCCTTTATTTGCAATTTAAAAACTGAAAGGCCACCAAAGTTTTAATTACCTTGGACCCAGTCTTTTGAAAACCAAAATGCTACAATCTGTTAAATGTAAATATTGTCGGCTTTCCCTATTGCTTTTCTTTTTTTTTTTTTTGTGGACAGAGTTGAACTTTTCTTCCTTCGTCTTGCACAAAAAAGCAAGAGGTTGTGTATCTGGACTATATAGGATGGAGGTATAGCAGTTTAGCTAACGCTTCCGAAGAACTGCTGTTGCCCAGTTCCTGATCCAATACAGATGGCCAGTGCTTCGGAAAGAACAAGCTTCAGCAGACCCTTAGCTGGCAGCAGAGGTCTCAAAACCAGCACAGCCATTAGGGTTGTTCAGCCTGGAGAAGAGAAGGCTCCGGGGCGACCTTACAGCAGATTTCCAGGGGGCTACAGGAGAGATGGGGAGGGACTTTTTGAAAGGGCATGCAGTGGCAGGATGAGGGGTAATGGATTTAAACTGGAAGAGGGGAGATTTAGACTAGATATTAGGAAGAAATTCTTCACTGTGCAGATGGTGGGGCAGTGGCCCAGGTTGCTCAGAGAAGCTGTGGATGCCCCATCCCTGGAGGGGTTCAAGGCCAGGCTGGATGAGGCTTTGGGCAACCTGGGCTAGTGGGAGGTGTCCCTGCCCATGGCAGGGGGGTGGAGCTCGATGATCTTTAACTTCCTTTCCAGCCCAAACCATTCTGTGATTCTATGATTCTACATTTCCCACTGAAAACAGACAAAACTTCCTTAAAAGGTAAAACTGAATCTTGCATAACGTACTAAAATTACTCTAATATCACGACTACCAGATTTGTAGAGTACTGTTCTTTCTGGGACAGGGGTGAGGTTGCTGTCATGCATTTAGTGAACAACAATTTTTTCCTGTTCGATGACAGTAACTGCAATTGATTACCAGTAATGACAACAGTTTCTGTTTCAGGGCCTTGGGCGCAGTTCTGCACACATGCCCAAGCAGCGCTTCCTCCAGCAGAAAGTGTTGGTCATGCCGAGGGCTTGAAGGCACAGGGCGACTCTCCAGGCAGGCACACATTGAAGAGCTTGCCTGGGTCATGGCCAGTGTGTCCAGCATCTCGAAGGACTGAGCTCTAAAGAGGTGTTAAGGTGCTTAATCTTCCCCTAAGCATTTCAGTTTCAAAAACTGCATCTTTTTACTAGTTGTCTTCTCGAGCACAGCACTGCAGCCCCACCAGCGTAACCACACTGAGCTTCTGCTCCTGTCCTCCCTGTCACCAAGTCGCAGCAAAGTCCTCTAGGCAATAGTTTTGTATAAGTGAAGTCAAAAGGCGCTGCTTTGGAAAGTGTTTCTTTTGGGGGCTGGAAGAAGGAGGGTGGGCAGGTGAGTTAAGAGCAGACAAAGAGCGTGACATGTTTTTAAGCTGTTCCAAACTGGTGCGCACACTTTCACTCACACGGGTCCATCAAGCGAGCAGAATCCCATTAGACTTTAGTGCTTTGCAATAGTTGCTTTTCTGCAGGTCACTGTAAAAAATGACCACGCGTAAGGTTAAAGGCTGGAAGTGGCATTGCTGTGCAGTGTACCCACATGTTGCTGCAACACCAAACCCACCATTAGGCTGGTACCATCTGCACCTCTCCCGCGCTTTTCATGACACACGTAGAGAAAGGGAGGGGTGAGAGAGCTGCCACAGTTATCGCATCATGGGAACTCACTCTTACCTCAGAATCATAGAATCATAGAATCATTAAGGTTGGAAAAGGCCTCCAGGATCATCAAGTCCAACCATCAACCCAGCACCACCCAACCCACTAACCCATGTCCCCCAGCACCACATCCACACATTTCTTGACCCCCTCCAGGGATGGTGACTCCACCACTGCCCTGGGCAGCCTGTTCCAATGCCTGAGCACTCTTCAGTGAAGAAATAAGTGAAGAGATTATAACACCTCTCACCATTATAAATGAGAACTAAAATCTCACTGAAATGCCCTGGCAGATGCTTTTTTCCTCAGTTCTGTTTAACAGCTGGAACAGTTTGGGCTGCTGGAGAAAAGGGGGTCTCCTCATTTCAGTACATTTCTGTCTTGGCCTTTCTTGGCTCAGTCTCTTCTTCCCTTTTGCAAATTGTATTTGGTGAAATTGTCTAGTTTGAAGTTGAATGGTTGTTTGGGGTTGGTTGGGTTTTTTTGACCGAAGCTATGCCATGCCCTGCCTCTCCTGCTGTGACCCCCTCAGCAGCATACAGCATCTCCGCCCCGTGAGCACGGGCAGCTGGGTTTTCATCAGGCTATCGCATTAATTAAAAGTTTCTCCTGCCTAGCGAGCATGTGGTCCTGAGTGAGTTGTGCTAGAGGCTGGGCTGTCTGAGTTTATTGACCAATTCAAATCTAATTATACAGTCAGAGGTTTTCCATTCAGAAAGATAGCAGAGGCTGCTTCAACAGCTGACATTTTAGAGCTGCGGACCAAAACGAGCTACTTCCAGCTGGCTTCGAGGTGGGGCTGGTCAAGCACTGCTTAAACAGAACATCTCCCACCATCATCAGCTGGGAATCTCAACTTCAGGGTAATTGCCTGAACATAGGAGAGAACAGCCAGAGCCCGGTGACTTGTGGGTGTCCAGCAGCCGTACCTCCCCACTGCACGTTCACCGGCTTAAGTGCATTTGCTATATGCGAACGCGGTGCTGGTTGGTGCCAGGAGCGACGGGCAGTGTGGGTTCACCTCCCACCACTAACAAGCAGAGACACAGTGCCAGTGCACGTGGGGCACGGGGACCCATCCCAGCACTTGGGGAGGGGCTCAGCACCCACGCCTTGGCTGGCAGGAGGGGCTGTTCTCACAGCCTTGCCTTTGAGACACGTTTGGGTGTGCCATGGGTCATAATCCCAGCTTGAACAGCAGTGGAGCATGAAAATTTTGCTTGCTGCAGTTCAGGCTTTGCAGTAAACTGGCAATAAAGAATAAACTTGACAGGATTCTTAAATATATGTGGTTGCTCTGTTCAAAGTGATGATGAGGAAACCTAAGAGAAAGGGACCGTAAAAACAAGGGCTACACCAAGGTGATTTTTCACACTTTTGTGGTTATTCGTTGCATTGTGAACAATGCCAGCCCAGGCAGGCAGGACAGTCTTGTTCCTGTTCGAAGTGCAAAAACACCTTATTGTTTAGATCTGTGATTTTTTGTGTTTGTGAATTTCCTCCTTATAAAGAGGAAAATGCAACTTAGCCTGTTACAAAAAGACATTAATTGTATCATGCATAAAGTAGATACATTAATGTTTTGCAAGGCAATTGCTATGCATTGGGTCAGGGCTTTTGCATCTACTGTGTAAATATTTAATTTGGAGTTTCATTGCTCACTTGTACTGTTTGGCCCTATGATGAGAAACAATACGCTTTAGCAACAGAATGAGTAAGATTTCTGCAAGAGCTGGCAATATATTATTTTTTTTCCTCTAAAAATATTTGAGGGTTTCATAAGAGCCACCCCTCAAAGAGTAGCCTGACTGTCCTTAATAATGATCCCAGCGTCACTGTGATACTAGTTCCTACCGGTAGCTTGCAGCTTTGCCCCTCACATCTTGTATCTCTCAGGAGCTCCTAAGCTTCAGCTGAAGTTTAGCGTGCTGTGGATGGTAAACGAGCACCAACAGATAACATCTCCAGTTATTGCCAACTTTGAACTTTCCACGCAATGCAAAGGTCAAGTGGAGTGAAATTGTTTTTAAAAACAAACAGGCCAACAAAGAAAAGATTTAATTGCAGGTTTGGAATAACATAATGACGTCGGGAAACAGCAAACTGGATTTGTAGCTTGAAATCTTATTTCAAATGATTTATGTTCGTCATATTTCTGCTTGTAAACAGAGATTAGAGAATAAACTTAATAAATCTCCCACTAAGGCATAGAAAAGCACATGTGCATTGCTAATGTTTTAAAGGTTCCCGTTAAAGCTCTAGTTTTCGCTAACAAGCAGACACATTTTTTGTAATGAAAGACGAGTAGAAAATACTTTCCTGTGAATTAATGAGCTAATTTTGGGATTACACTCACAGCTGTTACTACATGGGCTGGCTTTGGTCATTATAATATGTTCTGATAGTCTCCCTAGGAACAAGTAAAGCAGTCTCACGAGCTAGGAACAGTTCAAAGCTTTTGACTCCGCGCCGGTCCTTGAAGCTCCCAGCGCCCCGCTCTCCACGATGCGTGCTCTCCATCTGCCAGAGCATCCGCATGACAGAAGCCTGCTAGAAGGCCTGCCCGAGCAATGCTTTCAAGATGTCAGTAATCAGCTAACAGCAGACATTAAGAGCGACTATTACAGCCCTCGCCATCCAGGTTTGGGGATTTCTGCGTTCCTTCAGGAATGATCAAACTTAATCTCCGTAATACAGAGCACAGCCCCTCCAGCAGAGATCCAGGCTTGTCATGTGTCACACTGCTTTCTCAAGCCGAAAAGAAAGGCGTATTTTTTTTTCCTTCAACTTCTACGTCTCGTCTGCTGAAGCGTTTGAAATATAACATGCGCACAGAACGCCGAACCCAACCTCGCTGCCTTTGCGCAGGCGAGGCTTTAAATGGGCATCGTCGCCAAGAAAGTCCTGAAGCGCCGACCTGGCGTTACATTAACGTCGCGAACAACCGGGATTTGTCTTTCTGTTCCAAACTTTACTCCTATGAGCCCTCAGGTCCCCCTTATGCCTTGTGCATTATACACTCTCCATTAACAGATGCCACATGTTAACAGCTTTAATAGAACTTATTAGGTTTAATGGGCCGGTGGTGGGGAAGTAGCGAGCAGAATGATGGATAGTTGCAATTCATCCATTAAGAAAGCTTACTTTAAAAGTCTTTGTCGGTGTTTTACCTGTGTTTAAAGCATCTCTAAAGTGATCAATTAGGCAAGAACTTTTAAACAAAATTTAAACCTCAGAGCTGACTCGCAGCCTAACAGAAAGTATGAAAGATAAATGACTTTTGTAGCGCCCCAGCATTTAAACTGATGTATGTGCAGAGGGTAATTGCGTCAGTTTATAGGCTTTCATTTACATAAAAAGGAAATCAGTGCTTGACATGTAACAAAGTTATGTGAGAAATAACCACAATTTGCTGTACTCCACACCAGTAAAACTCTGTTTGTTTAAAATGGTCTGTTCATGAGACAGTTGTTTTCACACACTGGTAATATAAGCAAAAAAAAAAAATACTTTATGATCTGGCAAAAAAATTTGTTTGCTCCAAATGCTCTGTTTGCTGCAGTGAATTGTATCATAAAATACTCTGGGCTTATACATTTTGTAAATAAAATAAAACCAAAGTGGTTAGTAATATACCTTGCAGCCAACTTTCTTCACTGTGAAATTACCGGGGAAAGGATCTTGTATTTGAATGTAAAGCACTGTTCTTTTTTTTTTTTTTTTTAACCGTACAACTGGTTATCAAACGGAACTCTTTCTTTGTATATCAGATTTTTAAAATTATGTTTTCAAAACATTTGCCTAGGTTCTTTCTGGTGTTATTTGGAAGTATTGTCGGCCATGTGTAAATGTGCAATAATTCAGCTGCCTGTTGTTCAGTGAACTTGAATAGTCATGAGCTGCTCTCTTTGCAGGCTGCAACCCAAGAGGAAAAGCAAAACACACCCTCCCTACTGCTGCAATACTGTGTCCCATTGCCAGTAGACAGGTTCTGTAAGAAAATTATTTCAGGGAGGGTCCATGATCCCAGATCCTTGTCCATCTTTTCCAATTTTTAGCTAAGATGTTGTTTTGGGCAAACGTGTATCCATGTTTCCATGCATGCTTCTTGCATTCTGCAAGAGAAAAAGCTGGTCTAAGTGAGAGGCAATGTTAGTGCAAAATCAGGCAGTACATGATTTGGCTGCTTTGAGGAAACAGCAATTTAGGTAGAGCCTTAACAGTAGAAACAACCTTAGCTTGCATGTCACTCATCCAACTCAGCCTTCTCCTAAAATTTTGGGGACGTTCAGAGGCAGAGTTTTGAGCTGAATCACGTTCCAGTTACGTGGTTTCAGTACACTGATGGCAAAAGCCTTGGTGCATCAGAGTTTAAGACAAATTCCTCAGATTTCTTCTTGAAAATTATTTTTATCTCTTATTTATCTGAAAAGGTGCAACTGTTACCCTGGGTGAGAATGAGTCTGTTATTAAAATCACAGAATATGAGTAAGGGTTTATTTTTATCCAGGCAGTTCCTTAAATGGGAAACAATGCGCTGGTGTTTGTTCTAATGCATTATTAATTTCAGTCTGCTGGATTCTTCTAGAGTATGAACCTATTGTCGAGAAACAGCAGAATTCTGTATACATTTAAATATATACAGATTCCCAAAGTTTGAAATGATATGATTTGTGCTCTTCGCACAAATTTACCCAGAAAGGTTTGGCTCAGATCGAGCATCTGGTTCTCAGAGTATTCCTAGTTTTAAACTCAGATTTGGTTTTGACATAAGAAGACCAAGTGACGGAAGGTCACATATTGAGCCTCTGACTCAGCTGGAATGGAGAACCGAGATCTTTCTGTCTGCGTGCCGTTTGCTCGACGTGCTGCAGAGCAGCTCCAGTGCCCGTGGAGGAGAGGGTGCAGGTCACCCCGTGGAGACCCACAGGACAGCTCGTGCTGGTAACAGGTCACCAGCAACGGTGAGCCCAAACCAGAGAACAGCACTCCAAGCCTGGTGTCTTTTGGGGTGGAAAGTAGGAGTGACTTCTCTGCTCCTAGATTTTCTGTTTAGAACTCAGATCCTAGCTGGTCTCAGGCAGGACGTAGCCATGGCATTCATTTCCCTTTGTATTAAGAGAAGTGCAAAGATTCTGGTGGCTCCTGGTGGACAGACAGCGCAGGAGCATATGAGGTGAGGGATGCAGACATGGTGGTCTTTGTGACACGCCTATATAGAAAAGGTCATATATTAATGGTTAGAAAAAGCACTGGGAGCTTCTAGGGGTTTTGTAGACAGAATTTCTGCGTGTGTATCTTTATGGGTGCGGTGGAGAGAGAGGGCAGAGTTGTTCTCAGGTCTAGTCTGTTGTCTGTAGACCAGATCTGAAGAGCCGCCCATGTGGTTTTAAGAAAAATGTAAGTCCAGGTGATTGAATTGAATGTAGTAACTGCTTTTTAATTTCAGTTTTAAAGGAGAGATCAGCATGCTGGGACGGCTCTTCAGCTCTGTAAAGGCAACTTCCCTTCAGGTGAAGGGAAATGCACAGATTTAAGCAAGTTTGGGCTCTGAGCATTTCTTTTTTTTAGCTTCATTTCTTCTAGAAATTTGCATAGTAAAATCACACTATTTTCCCAAAGCAAGCCGTATTGCTTCTATGCTATATCTGCAAACAATTAGTCAAAAATAGTACTTACTTGAACTGTAATCGTCTTAATCTTCCTAGGCTAGGAAATTCCTAAGCCTTGAGCCAATATTGTGACAGTTAGTTTATTACTTGATAACACAGGCATTCTGTATAACAACATTGCTCTGGGTGCAGAGTGTCCTTTAATCAAATGCAGGGCTCAGAAGAGAAATCATAGATGCGTTGATCTCGTAAGTGATAGCAAGTCGCCAACACTGATTTGCTCCGTGGAAAGCACACAGTTGATCTAAAGTGTCTCTTTTTTGCCCCCGGAAACCACCTAAAGTACCTGTACCAGTGCTTGGAGGAGCTTGCCCTTGCCCTGCCGCTGCCTTTCTCCACGTCTTTCCCTGTCTATCTGAGAGCAGATTTCCACAGTGCCTGATTACATTAAGGTTTTTATTTGCTTCTAGATCTACTAGAAACAGAGATGGTCCTTTAGGAAATACACACATGGACGTGACAGTTATATGCGTTAATTTTTGGTGCAGACCATGAAGTAAATTTGGCATGACCCTAAAATAAAGAACATTCACTGGAGCACTGAGGATCTTCTCCGCTCTTTTGTCTTCCCTAAAATTCAGTCTAACCTCCAAGCCACTGAGGAGTCTTAGGTAGATGCTGTTTCTTGATTAGGATATTGATGATGTTCATTTCCCGACTAACAGCTTTGCTCTGCCTAAGAGTGTTAAACCTTGCAAGACTGACGTCATGTTCTCCTGCAAAAAAAAAATGGGATCCTCACGTACCTCAGAGCCTGACCATCTGAGCCAAAAAGGGCTGCATGTGAATGAGATCCAGCTTTCGCGGTCAGTAACAGCTTTGTAAGCTTGTTGGAATTACTGTAGGTTTGCTTCTCTGCGTTTAAAAAAATCAACAAGCATTTCAAATTCATGCACAGTATTGTTGATGTAGACCCAAGGGCACGTCAACACCTGCAATACTGTCCTCTAATGACAACTCATGGTGTGCGGTGTGCTTGGCATTTATTGGGAATGGCTTCTCTGGATTTACCAACACCGCATCCCCAGCCTTCGCAGGGAGGGGTGCAGGAGCTCCAATGACTGCTCTCAGGGAAGAAGAGGAAACCAAGACCCGAACGAATGCAGCATTGCTTCTGCAGGACGCAGACGCGACAACGCCGCTGACAGATTCCCAGCTTCTCCCAGGGAACGTGAGATGCTCTGACGGGCATTCCTCATCAGCCGCTGGAGCCAGCAGTGATGCTGAGCATGTCTCTACTTCTGCTCTGTTCTTCCATTTCATTTGTATGTTTCTCATCTCTTTTCCCTTTCGGGTGGACACAGCTAGCTGTTTTTCTGTGGAGAGGATTGGCCCTGTGATGCCCAGGAGCTGTGCTGGCAGGACCATGCTGAGCCAGGATGGACGTGGGGCTTCAGGGACCCTGGCTCTGCACTGACCCAGCCAGGGGAAGGTGGCTTGTGGTTCCAGCTGTGTCTGAAATGGTCTTGAGCTTTGTCAGAAGTGCTCAGGCTGTGGCAGAACAGACGCATACCCTCAGCCAGCAAAGGTTTTTTGTGTGTGAGCTGGAGCGCGAGCTATTCCGACGAGTTTGGACGGAACTATTCAGGGTGTAAAATGAAAAAATTGCTGACTTCTTTTTTTTGGTCAAAGGCCTTAGGGTGAAAATAATTCAGCAAACAAGTGCTAAGAGAAAAGAACCCCAAATTTAGTGTTAGTCATCCTTTCTTGAAGCATGGTATCAAACCTGGTGCCACAACCAAGTGGAAAAATGCTGGAAATCCTTAAACATTGGATGCAAGCACTGATGGTCCAAACAAGCATCATCCACTCTAATGTTTGCAGCCTTTGGGATGTGCACAGCATTTCTGCACACCTTCAGCTTGGTTAGCGTGGAGACCTAGGCAGGACCACCACCTGGCAATTGCAGTACTGTACTGCCATGGAAATTGTTCGTTTGCTTTTTACAGACCTGGAAATTCCTGCTGATGAATTAAGTTTGGGGATTGCATGGGGGGGTCAGGACATATGTCCACAGACACATTCTGTAATAACTGACAACTAGCACACAGTATTTTATACTAATTCGGAAACCGATATTCTGTAGCTTTCACAGCAGTGTCTAAAAAAATTATTCTCTGCTAAGATCCCTCATAAATTTCTATAGCACATTTATGTTCCAAATGTGCATTTAATTTAGGTTTAATAAGACATTTATAGTATAGCGTATTCACTAAATACCAAATGATTATTAAAACCTGTGGGGGATTAACAACTTCATAACTCACACTGGAGATACCCACATCAGCTATGAACTTATTTGGAGATACACCGCTGCTGCTGAGCTGGCCGGAGACCCTCAAACTAACATTTTCCTTTCCAAAAGAGGGGCCCCGCACCATGCACATCATTTCCCTTTCTGTCCCAGACCAGGAGAGCAGATGTGACGGCCAACCATCACTGGAGCAATGCAAGTTTTACCTCTCAGTTGGAGAGAGCCAAGATTTCATCCCCCAGATTTCCTCATTTTTCAAGGCACCTTGTGAGATTGTTTTAGTATTAAAGGAAACACCCCAGACTGGTGCTATAATACCGATATGATTGTGATTGATAGTTGTTTAAGAAACATGTTCTGAGCTTTGTACCCCTGCAAGGTCTGGAGGATGGCCAGAGCGGGGCAGAAATATCAGGGATGATGTGGACCTCCGGACCACAGCATGGTCTCTGCGGTGAGAGCTTGCTGGACAGCTTCAGCCACCCCTCCAGAGATTACATATGACATTGCATATATTTATAAATGAAGATAAAACTGGAAATCTGAAAGATGAGGTAAGATAAACCTGTAGTTGTTTCAAATCCATGACCCCTTCAGCTCTTTGTTTCTCCTCATGCTTGGTGAGCAACTGATAGCTTTGCTCTGCTTCTGCTGGAGGGTGCTCCAGTGTCTGGAATGGCCCTTGGCACATTAAAACAAGCAAAATTATTACAGGTGAATTACATGTCAGGCATAGAGACAGGGTCTTGTGCCCCTATGGGCAAGCAGGACAAACACAGGGTGGTGCTGGACTTCTCCAGGGAGGGTGGATGATGGGGAGGAGGACCAGGAGCACCCTGCTGACATCTGACTGTGTTTCTCCTTGATAACAGGAGGATGCACGTGGCCTGGCCCTTCAGCAGGGGGGGATTTAATAATTTTTGTAGTCCTTAACTGAGATGTTTGTGATACAGCCAGGCTGAGCTGAGGGTCAGCAGGCACGACTGGAGGGTCAGCGTCAAGGCTGTGGCTGGAATATGCACATTTGGTGTGAAAACTTCAGGTTTTCTAAGGGTTTGCATTGAAACATCAGAATATTTTCCTAAATTGGAGCAGATTTCTTCAACCCACAAGGTTGTCTAATAGAAAAATGAAGTGAATAGTATGTTTTTGTCTACGTATTTTGCACACCGCTGCATCAGCTGCGCTCCGTTTTTAACCAATCCGCAATACAATAGACAAAACATGAGAACTATTAGACAAAATAACGGAGGGAAAACTTAAATTTCCTTGTCAAAATATCTGTTTATGCAAACCTGACAATGTCTCCTGGCGTGCGGTATGAAAAATGGGGATTATTTCTCTGGGCACTGAAGAGGGGACAGTCGATCAGATTTGTCCGGACACGCCGAATTCTGTCCCACAGCCTAATAACATCAGTCATTTAATCCTGCAAAATACCTGCTCACAAGTCAGCAACAGGAAGCTGACGAAGTGTGGAAAAAAAGAGTGATAGCGTTGTCTAACATTGTTCATAAAATAACAATGCTTTTTTTTTTTTTTTTTAGTGTGACCTAGGCACTAAGCAACATTTCCCAAGCCAAGCTGGAAAAGAAGCCTTTTTTTAACAGCTGGAAAAAGTGCTCGAATCACTCATAAATTATTACCCAGGTTTGACAAGTTTATCTAGTAGTACCATTGATATCCTCAACAATGTTATTTCTGCAGTGAAAAAAAAGAGCATTTGATATGAGGGTGGATATACAACTTTTTCAAACATCAAGAGCGATTCGATGTGATACTGTCACTCTGTCTGTCCTGAACTCCTAACCACACCTGTGTATTTACTGGGTTCTCTCCCGGGAGTGCAGGTTGTGCTGTATGAGCCAGACACATTTTTCATAGAATCATAGAACCACAGGGTGGTTTGGGTTGGAAAGGACCTTAAAGATCATCCAGTCCCCCTGCCATGGGCAGGGACACCTCCCACCAGCCCAGGTTGCCCAAAGCCTCATCCAGCCTGACCTTGAACCCCTCCAGGGATGGGGCATCCACAGCTTCTCTGGGCACCCTGGGCCACTGCCTCACCACCCTCACAGTGAAAAATTTCCTCCTAGTTTTGAGGAGGTTGTAGCTCGGCTGGGATTAACAGCAGGGATGGGCTGTGCTGGGAGCCAGGCACAGAGCGGGGCTGGGGCTGTGCGGGCAGCAGGGTGGGGATGGGGACCTGGAGAGGTGGGGGTCACGCCCTTTGGGCACAGTGGGCACCCCTGCAGGGTGTGCAGCCAGGCCCATCCTTCCCCCCCACAAAGCTGCTCAAGCATCTGCTACTTGTTGTGATGCAGGGAAGTCAGCACCATCGAACGAGCACTGTGTAGGCGGCAAGCAGTGAGACTGGCCTCAGCCATGGGCTCCCGCCATGAGCTCAGCGGGGAACCTAGCTGTCCTGTCCTTTACCGGCACAGCCGTTGGTTTTATGAGGATATTGTGGTGCAAAGGACTGTGTTTAGTGATGAAAATAAACAGAAGCCAAAATCCAGGCAGTGCCACACTGGCTCAGCACATCCGTGTGCAGGAACCCCACGGCCTCCGGTCCTTGCCCAACGGAATGCTTAATTTAAACACTAAATAGAAAATTAAAATACTTTGGTTGGCAGATAAGCAACTACCAGTTCCAGTACCCATCTGGTACAGAACTATCTATCTGGTTACAGATGTTTAGCTAACTGGCACTGGACAACAGAATTTGGGGTGAAAGCCCGGGATGGACGTGATGGAGCGATGGCTCGTGCTGCAGCAGAGCTGCCGTGGCACGCTGCCGTGCGAAGGCCAAGCAGGTGGCCCCTCTGAGTTCCCCTGCCTGCCTGGTAGCTCTGTTGGCACCCGAAATATCGAATTTTGCCTCCTGTGAATTATGGTTCAAAGTTGCACTCCTAAAGAAATTGTGTGTTTTCATTTTGAACCATTGGTAACACCCTGATCAGCTGTGACTACAGACTGAGGTCCCTTCCCAGAGCAGTGAGTGCAATTCAATGCATTCATCGCAATGAGCTTGGGTGAAGAACTAATACTGAAGAAACTATTTTCGTTATCAAGTCTTTCTAGTCCATTAGAATTTCTTCAGGCATTAAACTTTCATCACTGTCTATGGTTTCTGAAATTTTATTCTTGGATTTTTTGTCAACTGTTCTTGAACCCCTGGACAGGGGAAGGAAGGCTACAGGGAGGCATCATTTACCCTGTTGAGCTCTTTCTTCTCCTTTAAAGAGAGAATTACCATTGTGTAATATGCCCAAATGAGGAAGTCTGGGGGCTCTGGACACGCCGGTTCAGCCAGTTAACAACAGATTGCTTTCATTGCTTCAGCATGTCAGTGATTACTCCAATGCTGAGCTCTGGTGGGGGCTGGATGACGATGAGTGCCTGAGAACTGGCCCCAATTCATTATTCTCCACGAGCGCAAAGGTCAAGCGCCCGCGCCCCCGTGATTGGGCACCTTACGCAAAGTGCACGTCCTGGGAGGAGCTCCTGACATCCTTGATTTTTCCCACACACAAACTGTTGGTACGAGATGTAATCTGGGAATGAAAGGGCTGTGGACAGGATGATTGGGGACAGCTGCTCCCCAGAGGCCTCCAACAGCAGAGCCCGAGCAGTAAATACCCTCCGCTTTCCATGGCCCCGGGACAGGAGGGGTGTCAGGCTACAGAGAGGCACAGATGGAAGTGAATAAGATTAAGCAGCGCTGATTAACTATAAGTATTTTTTCAGTCATGTAATGGCAGTGAAAAAGAAAACGGTGGGGATAAAAGGAGGATATGCCCTCACCAGCTCCTTCCCTCCATCCTCTGAGGATGACCAAGGCTGCGCCTGAGATGGGTCCCCCGCCTGTGGGCTCATCCCTGCTGAACCATCACTTGGCTTTGAAGAAAATGAGCCTTGAAGCAACCCTCCCTGCCTTGCCTCTGCTACTTTAATGATTAATAGAAAAAGACACGGTCCTTTGTACAGACAGATCTCAAACCCCCTTGAGTCAGCAGCCATGACCCAAGTGTGAGAGCTGCTCCATTTTTTTAACTGAAGCACACAGGCATTTCTTCATGTCTCCTGCAGGTAGAGGTGGTAAAGGCCATGTGTGGATAAATCCTGCTGACCTCTAAATGGAAACACTCTGCTCCCAACATAGACTTCTCCCAACTGAATTTATTTTATCAAATCTTAAATGTAACAAAGATGGATGAAGAATAAACATAGCTTTTACTTGATTTCCTTCTGAGGTAAATGGATGATGATAATTTTGTTTTTAAATCAGTTACTTTGACACTACAATAGCAGCTCTTAAATCCAAGGAGGTGGAAAGATAAGTTTGAAAGAATGGTATGAAGAATCCATAACATTGTGATCAGTAAATCTACGGAAGAGATTCCTGATGTGCAGCATAACTGAGCTGGTTTCTGATGTTTTGATTAATCTGTGTCACATAATGGACTTTGTCTCAGAGCAGTGGCTAATTTCAATTACTCTAGAATACATGTTTTCTATTGGCACGTCTATGTTATTTCTCTCTCCTCTCAACAGCTTTCTCTGTGCTCTTGAGGTTCTGCAGTGCTCCGGCTGTTACCAAAATCTGATAGCGAAGTGGTGATGCCATATCCCATTAAATTTCTGTTGTTTATGTCCGTTCTCCCAACCCCCTCAAATAACCAGTCAGATCAGAATGACCCTACAAGTGTTTTGTTTTCCTCTCAGTTTACAGAGGCACCCATACAGGGAGTTCTTCTGCTTTTGCACCCGGATAACTGGGAGCGGTGAGGAGCTCCTGGACGAGGCTCCCGCACTGTGCTGGCACAGACCTCCGCTCACAGACCAGTCGTACGCTGCCCAGTTGCTCCTGCTGCAAAGCCTTCCTTGCACTTCACCATGTACATAAAGGTTTGCTGAGCTAATCCAAAAGAGAAGGAATTTCCAACTCCCTTAACTTTACTGTAACCTGAGAAAACTCTTTCCAGACTGTTTGGGAGCAACTTGCTCTCGGTAGTGGCCGGAGTGGAGCTGGCGATATTGCCTTTCCTACTGCCGCCAGCCCCCCGCACAGGCAGCCCTGGCTTTGCAGCCCTTCTGCTTTCTACTCACATGATTAAAAGGAGCCAGAGTAGTGTTAGCTAGTGAGATATTTAAACTTCTGCAAGAAATGGGCTAGCTTTTCTGTTAGATTTCTCCTGTGAACACAGTGATTTTATGCTGAGGACAGTGAAGTTCTACTTAGCAATACAATACTTGTAGTTTCACAAAATCATAGAATCACAGGATGGTTTGGGCTGGAAGGGACCTTAAAGCCCATCCAGTGCCACCCCCTGCCATGGGCAGGGACACCTCCCACTAGCCCAGGTTGCCCAAAGCCTCATCCAGCCTGGCCTTGAACCCCTCCAGGGATGGGGCATCCACAGCTGCTCTGGGCACCCTGGGCCACTGCCTCACCCCCCGCACAGGAAAACATTTCTTCCTCACATCTCATCTCCATCTCCCCTCTTNCCCTCAAGCTTCTGATCGTGATGCTCCCCTGACACAGTTGGTTTCTGGGCTGTATGGGTGAAAAAATGATACCAAAACACTGCAAACACACAGATGATAGCAGTGCCTCTAAAATACCAGTGAACTGCTCTCTCGGCCATTTTTCCAGCACTCCCAACTTGTGCTGATGATTTTGGGGGTGAAGTATCTAATTAAAGGGAATTAGATTACGAGGACATTTATCCTGCCTTCACTAGCAAATAGGATCACCCAATAACGACAGCCCCTCTGTTCTCTGGGCAAAAACACGGGACCCACTGAGGTGCATCCCCGAGCAACACGCGGGATGCTGCGGAGGCATGGGCAGACAGGGTCCTTCTGCGGCATCTTGCTGGTCACAGCTTCATTTGTCTGCCTCATGGTCAGAGGAGGTCAAACTTACTCTTTTTTTTTTTTCTTTTGTACATAGAAACAGCTGATCAAGTATAGCTGCAGTATTTTTAGTGAGCAAATACAAGGTCATTTGTACCCCACAGTTCCGCTGCATCCAGAGGTGCGGTGCTGGCCCTGCTGGCGCTCTGCGAAGGATGACATCGGTGTGAATCTTCAGCCTCTATTTCCCAACCTGACATTCTAGCATGGGTGAGATTTCATTATACTCATTACACAGTAATGTTATGGTTTTCAAATAAAATCCTTACACAGAAAATGAGTTGCTCCCTAGGGGATGTGAACATATGACAAGAGAACCTTTCAACAGGAGAAGAATGCTGTTTTCCTGAACTCAGGTGCTGCACTTGTGTGTGCAATAGTGGCTGGTTTGCTTCTGCAGTTGTACATGAAGTTAGAAAGGGAGCAGAGCTCTTGCCTGAAACTGTTCATCCACCGCAGAAACTTGGTTTCCTCCAAGTTCTGCTTTGTGAGGTACTAGGAAGCAACAGTCTGCTCCTGTTAACATTGAAAAACAAGCACAGAAAAATCTCGGTTGGCATAATTATCATGAAAGCCCTGGGTGTCTGGCTTTGCTGCATTCCAGCTGGAGGGAAGTAAAAATGGGGAATTTTGTTTAAAATATACGTCATGGATGTAGCATGGAGGGAACGTGCCTGAACAGAACCTGGGAGAAAAACAACTCACGCACATGTCTTCTGGGGAGGCTGAGCAGTGGTTTCAGACTCCAAGGCAGTAACTTTGATCCCATTCTGTAAATAAACACGACAAACTCAGGGAGGCATCAAGATCACAGACCAAAGACCATTGCAGATGTAGGGGCAGTTACTTTTAAAGTAATTCAAATGCAGAGGCAGGACCTCTGTTATGAAGTCCACTGTTGTCCAAAGCAACATAGCATTTCTGAACGGTTGTGGTGTCAAAGCCCCAGGAAAAATGCAAGACCTCCATGAAAATCTGGGCCTCAAGGACATTCTCCACTGTGCAATGCAATAATTTCCAATTTCCGGTGAAGCCAGGATGAGTTTGTACTTTGTTTCTTTGTACATTCATAAATCCAGAGCACGCAGAATCCCCAAATTACTATGCTATTTCCCAGGAATTAACAGTGGCTCCACTTGGAAAAAAAAACCCATTTCAGTTGGATTAGATTATAAACTTTCCAGCTGGATCATTTTGTCTTTATTATAAGAGGCCCAATGATAATTTTCCCCTTACTTGGGAAGACAAAAAGGACAGCAATTTCCATAGCTCTGACTCTGAAAGTATCTTTCGCTCTACCTCCTTATTGGAAATGCCATTCCCTGGTCAAGCAGGTGATTTCAATGTAGGCTGGATTTTGAAAGGCAACGTTCCAACCAGCGGATCCACACAGCACCTGGGTAGGACTCGGAGCAAGTGGAGGACTGGAGCAGAGTAATTTAATAGACTTCATAGCGTGATTGTTTTTATGTCATATTACATAATGCTTATTATTTATAGACAATTTAAGATCATTAAGTCATGTTTAATAAAAAATCTGCTACTTCAGCCCTACAAAAATACATCTTTTATTTATATAGGTATATATATATGGTGGGCACATGGATGCCTTAATCTGGGGAAAGGAAACCTCCCACCTAATTCTAATTTGTGATAAAGCATTCAATAGTTCATTAACATGTTTAATTTTGCAGTTCAGAAAACAAAATGTCCCTAATCAGACAGGTCAAGGATGGTTTGGAGCACGATATCGTAACAGTCAGTTATTTCTCTTGTGGATACTGTAAGACCCTTGGAAAACATTGCTTAGCAATGGATTTCAGTGAAATATCAGTTTACTTACCTATATGGACTCTGCAAATTTTGGCTTCCCTTTCCGGAAAGGGTACTGTAGGTAGATCACAGAAGGATAACGGCCAAGTTTTGAACAAGCCCAGGGTGCCAGTAAGCCTTCAGAAGTCTGAGGGCTTTTCTATACTGTCTTCAAACCTTTTAAAGCTGAAAAGTTTTCTTGAACAGGTATTTTTATAAAATATTAGTAATTACAAAGATAGCTATCAGCATGCAGAACCTTTATCACAACTATTTACTTCAGCTGCATCCTTACTTTGCGTGGAATTTTTAGATAAATCTGGATTTAAAATAGTCTCCATCATCTTTTTTGTTAACTACACCTGCAAAAAAACCAAAAAAACCCCCATTTGAATCCCCAAATCCGCCATTGCTGTGAATATTTGCTAATTCTTTAGCCTTCTGTAGACTATAGGGGAAAAGTGTTGCCCCCCAACATTAAGTCCTGACCTTGCTTCTGATTGCTGTGCTGCGACGTTGCACAGCCCATGTAAGAGATGGGTGGAGTGATGGAATCCAGACGTGGCACATCAAGGAGTATTTCCATATCTTGTCCTCTTGAATTATGGCCGTGAGGAACAAGGAGGTTTGATTTAGTTCCTCCAGTAGCTTTAACTTTTACCTGCAAACGATCAGAAAGACTTGCTTGGAAGCAAGTGTTTGTTAAGAGGAGCTGGAGGAGCATCAGCTCTGGCTGTGCTCTCAGGACCACTGTTGCCTACATACATAGAGGGGGGAAATGTTAAAAATGGCAGTGCTCTACCCACTGTCAAATATTGACATAGAAAAGCTTACTCCTTGCTTTTGGCAGAAAAAAAGTCATTCTCCTGACAGCAGTTCCCTCTGCTCTGCGTGGGTTCATCCCAGCATCACTGGAATGCCGCTGGCCACCAGCATAGATGCACAAACCGCATGGAGGTCGGGCCATCAGCTAGGCTAAAGGTAAAAGAGAAAACTTTCCAGCTCTAGAATAAATCCAGCACATTACAAGCATCAAAGGTGTACAAAAAAAAAAAAAAAGAAGAAAAGGTTTCTCTCTGAAGTTGTCATGACCCAAGAAGACCCCTGCGGTGTCCCACCTTTGCACATTGTGGCAACGAAATACAAGTTGACAAAATCTCCTGAAGGTGAATCCTAACACATCAGCCATCAGGGATCTGGCAGTACATCTCAAAACAGGCTTTTACTTTGCAGGTGGGTCCCTCTCGTTTCTCCATAGGTCACAGAGGAGATTACGTTTCAGGTCAGCAGCCTAATGAGGGGTTGCCCTGCCAGGAGAAGGAATGCCAGATGGCTTTCTGTCCCCACTTAACACATTATGAAAGCTAAAAGAAACAGTGTTTGGAGCTGTCTTGGATTGTTGAGAGTTCATGGGGTAAAGAGGACTAAATGCGCGACACAGTTTGTGAGCAAATGCCAGCAAAATTAGTTTTGTACCAAGCAATATTGTTTTTCTGCTCTTTTAACAGATTCTGACAGTTATTGTTTAGCATAGCTTGGCAGGATATAAAAAGATTTGTTCTCTAAACAAGACCCCACTTAATTGTTTACCAGCATCTCCTCCTCTGTTTAATGTAAGTAGAGGCAGCTTCTACATTTGTTCTGCCAAAGGAAGAAGGCATTGCAATAAGTTTGGTGGGTAGGTTGACCTCACAGCTATTTCCAGGGAAATCAGTCACTCACATCCTGGACGTCCCTCACCCTGTAAATACCTTGTGATCAAAGGGCTGCGAATCTGGCGCGCAGGTGCTGCACGTCGCGGAGGCAGGGAGAACTACCTACAGTTTGAAAGTGAGAAGAAACCATCAGGGATGGGTTTTTGAGACTGCCTGGAGTTCAGCTGGCAAATACTTGACAAAAATTAGTTTAAAGTCCAAAAGGCTTAAAAAGTTAGACATCAGTATTCTTTATTTCAAATTTTGTCAAAGCTTTTTTGGGGGCTCACTCTTGTCTGTCTGTGAGTCTGTCCGTCTGTGAGTCTGAGTCTGTCCGTCTGTTTCCCTCACTTTCTCCTTTTGAGTGGGGGGTTGAGAGGTTGGCGAAGGGATAGACTCCAGATGTCAGGGAAAAAAAAAAAAAGGAGGAAAAAAAAAAACCACCAACCAACCAAACCCCAGAACAGATCCCAGCAGAAAATGTTCTGAATCAATGGGCTCCATAGTCTAGCAGCCCGTGGAGCCCGGCTCCATGGAACAAAGGCATTACCTGTGCCAGGAGCAACGCTGCCTCCTGACTGCATCTGCACTACAAACCTATTCCTGTTCAGAGGAAGTGCCCTGGGTCGGGCAGTGTTCAGCTAGGTAACCCCAAGGTCAGGTTTAATTGCTCTAAAAGGTGGCACATGGCAATGAATGAGCTCTAATGATTTAGATAGTATCTATTTCACATCAAGAACAGACTCCGAACAGACCTAATCGAAAGTAATCTGAAAATTAGGGAAAATAAAAACCATGCCCACAATGACCTAAATGCCTATTTCCTTGAATTTTATTCCCTAAATAACCTCATTCCTGGGAAGTTTAATTTTTCCCTTCTGCTAAATATACAATTGCCTGGGAGAAATGATTGGTCATAATCAAGTTTTTTAAAGCTGCAACTGTTAAAATATTATTGTTCGACAAGGAACTTTGGAGGGGAAAGCAGCCAGTATAGATGGAGGGAGTGAATACCCCCAGGCTGTCGGAGCAAATGTCCATGGGAACTCTAGTCATGCAGTACCGCTTTCACAATTTATATTTGTGTATGTTTATGTATTTATATATAATTTACATATTTATTTATATTTTTTATATATGTATGCAGTGTGCGTGTGCGTTTAGGTCTGAGAAATGGAGTACCCTTTGTCTCTCCTCCTACTTTCACAAATAAATAATGATTTACCTTTTCAGAGAAGTGTGCAATTCTTTTTCAGCCTTACTTAAGGAGGAAGAGTGAAAAAGCAAAGGAGGAGCCAACGTGCACACGCGGAGGGTGCCGGTGCTCTGGGCTGTGGCATGACCAGGACTGGCGCAATGTCCCCATCAGGAGCGATGTGCTCGTCTCCTCCCAGCTCGGAGCCATCATTATCATCTCACCAAACACGTCTTTTGCTTGTGCTTTACTCTCTCTCCCCTGCCTCTGCACCCTTGCCTCTTCAGATTGCACCAAGTGGCCAGGAGACGCCTATTGTCCGCCCAGAGCCAGATGGGAAACGTTTTCTGAAGAGATGCCAAAGACTTCACAGCGGTGTTCAGGGACCCTGGCAGGCCGGGCAATTCTGACCCAGACCCGTGCCAGCAGGCTCAGGATAGCTACGGGTTTTTTTTGCCCAGTGCTTTGTTGCACAGCAGACGCAGAGCCGCGGAAAGCAGAGGTGTTGCTCTGTGTCCGTGCCCTGCGCAGTTGTCCTACTCTATGCATTTGGTCAGGCATTTCCAGGTATCTGCACAACGCCACAAGCCACATACTCTGATACTTTGGGACTTCCTGTGCCCTGAGCAATTGTGCGGTGCCTACATTTGTGCTGGGAAACCCCAGGCAGAAACATGCCAACACTCCATTCAGGCGCACAACCCTGCGCCCACAACTGAGGGGTGGTGGGATTTGGTTTGCTGGCAATTAACGTATTGAATTATTTGTTTGGAAAAGCTAGTGATTTCTTTATGACCTTGAGCCATCAAAGACTAAGTACGCAATTAGTTTTAGCTGCAGCGAGGCATTTAAAGTCAAGCATGTGTTTTAGTGCTTTGATAAATCAGGGCATAGCAGAAACACATTTGAAAGTAAAAAATACACAGAAAGTTGAGGGGAAAACCATTTCAGCTTGCAATCGTGCCATTTTTACAGGATACTCACGTTACGCAGCTCTTTTGCTCGACGACAATACTGCGCACTCCAGTGATGTGGTTGCCCGTAAAGCCAAACACGCTCTGCCGTGTTGAGACGCTGGCAGAGTCCAAGCTGCGCCCAGCCCGGCGCTATGGAATTCAGCGTAGAGAAAGCTGAAGGGCTTTGAAGAAGCAGAAACCAGAACTGTGTCACCTTCAAGTATAGATGAAACTCTGCCTAGTTCAAATTTTAATATAAATTTCATCAGAGGAAAATTATAACCATAAAGATTGTTATGACCATATAACCGTTATAACCATAGGCGGTCGTAAGGGTACGAATAGCACTTCAGAATTTTCCTAAGAGAATTTCATGGTGATTCATCCAGAAATTAATATGCTTTAGACTTTCTACACTTTGTCCTGAAGGTGCAGCTTCAGGGGAAGAGGGTGATAATGTCTTAAGGCACTAAACTAGAAAGACCTTGCAAGGCTCCATGGGGACACTGAAGATGAAGAAATGGAAAATTGCCCTGAGAAGCCGTGGATGTCCCATCCCTGGAGGGGTTCAAGGCCAGGCTGGATGACTCTTTGGGCAACCTGGGCTAGTGGGAGGTGTCCCTGCCCATGGCAGGGGGTGGCACTGGATGGGCTTTAAGGTCCCTTCCAACCCAAACCCCTCTGGGTTTCTATGATTAAAATGGATACTGCATTTTGGCTGGCTTCTGGGGGGGAATAAAAAGGGAAGTACACAGTGACCAACCCTATGCACAGAAATGTGTTAGATGCACGATGGGAAACGAAGACAATGCACTGATTTCAGTGGTAATTAATAATTTCCATACAGTCTTTTGTCATGTTGGCTTTTACACTAGTTGCTATTTCTTCTCACCTGCGTCGTCTCTCGGTGCTGTTGCTCATTTCTTTCTGGCGTTCCTAACACAAAGGTGCCTGGGTAGCCCCTTCCTTCAGCTCATCCTGGAGCGGTGATGATGGTGGAGCCGGGGATCTAGTCAGGATCTGGCACAGCTGCAAAATTAGGGTGGCAGCACTCACTGAGGTCCAACCTGTTGCAGCCTCCCACTATTTTAGGGAAGCAAAAATGAAAGAAAAATGAATGCAGCCGCAACGGGTAGAAGACATTGTCTTTTCTTTACAAAAATAAAGAGACATTTAGGGGACTATTTAGTGGAGAGAAAGCAAATGCCTTTGTCTGAAATAATACTCCTGTGTCTGGATGCCTGTCCTACAGCCCGGGGGCCAGGGTGCCGCTGGTGTGTGCGGTGCGATCCTGTGACACCAAGGAGTGGAAAACGAGGCCATCCAACCACCCCTCTGTGTCAAAATGTCTCTTTCTTCTTCTGTTACCATCTAGGAATCTTATTGCAAAACACGGACATTTTAAACTATAATTTGCCTTTGCTGAGCTATTGATCCTGATTGCGCCCGAGATTTGGGAGTTTCACAAATACAATAAGTGTGTTTACATGCAGTAGTCAGAGAGGAAATTACATGTGAAAGCACTCAATAAGGAGATGGTATTTTGTTGCAGTTACACATAAGCCCTGTGTTTACATGGGGGTTTTAAGGAGAATTCAAAGCATATCTCCTTTTTGTGATGCATCAACAAGCATATCAAATGATTGTTCAAAAAGCTTGTGCTTCTTGCAAAAATAGAAACCAAATGGCTGAGTAATTTCCAACAGAAAAAAAAAAAACCCTGCTATAGCAATTCCATGGTCTATTTAAAACTCCTTTATAAAACCTTTTAAATAATAAAACTCTACACTCCCAATTAAAAATCGTACTGGCTCTTTTGGTTTAATGTTTCTAAGCATTACGCATTGTAGGGCCATTACATGAACAGTGTATTTTCCTCCCCCCGCCCCCAAAGATGGCATGTTCCAATCTTTCTTTTCTGCAATTGCTCCTCTGGCCTGACCCTTTCCCTGACGTGGTTACGGTCCCGCAGGGCCCTTCGGGTCCCATGTCCTTGGGAAGGGAAGGGAAGGGAAGGGAAGAGAGAAGAGAAGAGAAGAGAAGAGAAGAGAAGAGAAGAGAAGAGAAGAGAAGAGAAGAGAAGAGAAGAGAAGAGCGGCACCGCAGCTTTGGACCAGCCCGTGTCGGCAGGGCAGGATGTGGGGCAGTAGGTGGAGGTGTAGGCTCCCTGAGAGTAAACAGACAGGGTTGGAAGCAGTTTAATCACTGATGTGGGGTTAAGTCGATTGCCAGGTATGTGCATGCACAAGCTGGGGCTCGGAAAGAGCTGCCGGTGCAGCTGTGGATCCACCCGGGCTCCCACAGTGTCTGTGCATCGCTGCCGGGCTCAGGAAGGAGATCCCTGCATGGACACAGACCCCTGCAGATGGCTGCTCCACTCTACACAAGCATTTTTCTTCCCTTCCAAGTGCTTTTCTAAGACCAGCCTGAGTCCAGATGTACGTACAAGCCCAAAGCATCAGGCAGAAAACTGAAAGGAAACACAAGGTGTGCTTACCTGCATGGATGCACAATTATTACAAAAAAAAATCAGTTTATACCTTCACCATGAGGATGTAAATCTGTTTTTATCTTCACCAGCTCTTGTACTGACAGCTGCTGCAGGCAAACAAGGTCTCACTCTGACCGGACTCATGGGTTTCCCCCGTGATGATGTCTCCTAGTGACTTGGCACTAATTTCTGTTAGAACAGTGAAGATCCACGATAGTCAGTTATCAGTCTCCAAATTTCCAGCCCACCTCTCTTTTTTGACTTCACCTAAATGTTTAGAGATATCAGTGCTGCACGCCAGCAAGCCGAGCAAGGTACCACCCAGTGCTGGCTGCAGTAAATCAGAGGAAACTTCTGTGATTTAAATCTTCTGGCAAATGTTTCCATGTTTAATGCTGTTTAATGAAAGCTGCTTTTCTTACGTGCATGTGTACACACACATTTTGAGCCATATTTTTCCAATTAGTTTCATACGGCAGATCACATTCAAATGGGACTCCGAGCCTGGACCGAGGGCAGCTAAAAGCACATGGACCTCTTGCACGCACTTGAGATATGCTGAAATCTTTTCGTTATTAACAAAGTCACATTGTTGATAATTTTCTTTCGCAGGGGAAGATAAAGAGGAACTCCCATGTAGTCCCAGACTCAAAACCATATTTCCTTTGCTGTGTGTTGGGTGATTTCTCCTGGGTGGTGTGGTGGTCTGCTTCAGCATTAATGAATTCTAGTCTCTGCCTCTGCTTGACTGAGGCATGCAGACAGTGCAAGCCGAGACCTGGTGTGTGCTTCCTGGAGGAGACAGAGCAGACGCAGTGCCATCTACTATTTTATTTGAAGCTCAAGGCACAGGGCGAGTCACCTGAGTAGTCTTGGAGTGCCAGGCATGTGCTACGATGGAACAGTGCTCTGGTTTCTGGAGGCACATTAGGACCCCTGAGCTCTGGAGAAAGTACCTGATGGTGGGGTTGATCCACATCTAAGCACCTGCAGAAGATGGCAAAGCAGTGATTCGGGATGGCTGTTAGAAGTACCAGTTATCTGTGGGTGAAGACAAGAAGTTCTTTTCCAGATCCATTGTTTTTCCTTTCCTCCCTTCCCTCTTTCCTTTTCCCCAGCGGATCCGCCAGCTGTGGATTTGTCTCTAGCCCAGTATAAGTTACCCACAATGTATTGAATTCTCCTTTTCTCAGCCATCTCTAGACTCCCTTTCATTCACTCGATGTAGAGGTTTAGTGTACGTACTGGGATGGGGCTGGCGACCGTGGCCTCACCCATCCTACCCAAGCTGTTGGCCAAGCAGTGTTCCAAAGCTGAGCGCCCGCTTTGCTTTGAACCTGAGCTGAACAGAAAGGCACATGCATTCAAAATAGCTGTGCATCTCAAAGGGAGAAACATTTTCCTGATTACTTTCAGGTTTATAACTTTCAAATTCAATCAGAGAAAGTATTTCTGCTTCTTAAAACCAGACTTTTCTCATCATCCTCTTCCTCCAATCATGGTCATTTCCAAGCCACCAGAAGCACGCTGGTGAGTGCTGCTGCCACAGAGGAAGGGGCTCAAAAAGCACTTTGCAGCGTGGCCACTGGAGGAACCTCATGCCAGTAGCTTTCACTTTTCACTTTTGTTACTGGAAAGGGTCCTTTCCCTGGCAGTCCTTAGAAATACATCAGATTGCCCAGGCACAGGTACGGCCCGGTGCTGGTGTGGTGGGGAGGGGTGGCTACATACTGGAAAGGTGCTAAAAGCCCTGACCCCCCCTCAAAAGCCTGGCTGGGCTCTGCTCCGGTGTCCAGGGGGTCAGGTGGGGTCACCTCGGTTTTGGCTGAAGGACCGTGCTGGACACACCCAGCACTCTCCTGATATAATGCCTCAAGGAGAAAGTGACTGAAGTGTGGTTTCTTGGACAGGAGACACAAGGAGCACTCCGAGGTTGGTACTGGGACTGGTGACAGGGACAGTGGGATGGAGTGCACCCTCAGCAAGTTTGCTGATGACACCAAGCTGTGTGGTGTGGTGACACGCTGGAGGGAAGGGATCCATCCAGAGGGACCTGGACAGGCTGGAGAGGTGGGACCGTGCAAACCTCATGGAGTTCAACAAGGCCAAGTGCAAGGTCCTGCACGTGGGTCGGGGCAATCCCAAGCACAGATACAGGCTGGGAGG
>VZTO01013403.1:83583-99817 GCA_013400615.1 Syrrhaptes paradoxus
GGGGGTGAGGCACTGGCCCAGGGTGCCCAGAGAAGCTGTGGATGCCCCATCCCTGGAGGGGTTCAAGGCCAGGCTGGATGAGGCTTTGGGCAACCTGGGCTAGTGGGAGGTGTCCCTGCCCATGGCAGGGGGTGGATCCCTTCCAACCCAAACCAGTCTGTTATTCTACAATGCTTTTCTGCTGGGGTTTTCATGCTCTGGTTGGTGCCAAGACGCTCTTATCAGGCCCTGGGAGCTGTTCTGAGCAGGCACAAGCAGCCGGCACAGTGCTCTGAACCACCCCTGCCCGCAGCAGCCTGTGGCTCTGCCAGCAACCTGACAGCGGCACTCGGCGCAAAATTCATCTTTCCTAACCCTCCAAAAAAGCACAGACATGATGTGCTCCTTTCACACCCCCGAACTCCCCAAAACAGAGTGCCACGTGCCAGGCTCAGGTAAATCCCCGGTTTTCCAGGCTGGTAGAGCTCCAGGAGCATCGTTCTGATGATCAAAGCAAGCTGCTCAGCCCATGCCATGTTTGTCTGCAAGGAAATGGGATGTTTATGTTTATCCAAATTGATACTGATGGATTACACTTTTGTTCCATTTAGCAGCTGTTTGGACCATTTTATACCACAAAAGGAGATTAAGATCCAGAGTACCGTAGGGCTGTGTTATGAATAACAGCTGTTTAATAGCAATAACAATGAATAACAATTTGAAGCACAGCTTTTAGCTCTTGCTATGGCTAAGGTTAGTCTGGTTTTCATGTATATAAATACATATATATATAAAAATATATTAAAGTAACATACAGAAGGGAAAAGAGATGTCTTTCCAGATAAAACCCCTCCCAGATATTCTAGATTTCTCATCCTAGTCGCTCATTATAGAAAATAATGTTTAAGAAGCAGTGTAAAGTCTCTAGTGAATCCATAGGTCTGAGCTCGGGAGTCCCACCGTGAGCTGTGCAGAAGAGCTGCAGCCAAATCGCACGTGGATCCATCAGCCACAAGCACGTGGGCTCAGAGCAATGCTAAGGACGTTGATCAAAGAGAAACATCTCTTAAATACTGTGTCCTGCCAGCCCGCCTTTGGTACACAGAATTAACTTCTTGTTCAGCGGATGCTGGCAAGAGCAGTGCTTTAAGAAACAGCAAACCTTTAACTATCAGCAGCAACGACGGTGGAATTGCTGCACAAATTATTTCTGCCTCTGCTCACCCAAGGCTGCACCCAGGCAGACGTCTCCTCGCTCCCACTTGGCAACTTGGGAAAGGGGCCTGGCCCAAGGTTTATCTCGCCCAGCACAACGTGTAAATAGGGACAGATGCATGGATTTGAGGCGTGCAGGCATTCATTTCTTCCCGTGCAAATCCATACTGATGTGACTTCCTGGGACGGCTGCGTGCGTACGAGGCGTCTCGCCTGGCCAAGCAGTTACTGACCATGTAGGGCCGGAGTGGAGGCAGTTTTGAGAAAGAAATCTCCTTTGACTCCTGCACAGAAATAAATTGCTGCTGACAAGAAATAACTGCAATAGAGCCTGGTTCCCTGACATTATTGGCTCGCGGAATGAAGAAGATAATAGTTGAAAATACGGCTTTAAATGTGAGGCACCCTTTTATTTTGCACAAATACTCTAAAATTAGTCCATATAGAGAACACATAGGACTATTATGTTTTAAATGACTGGTTAAATCCAAAGAAAAAAATCCTGGGTTCTTATCCTGTCTGACAGGTGGCTTACTTCTGATCCCACCTCTTAATCTTCGAAGTCATGTTTTCTTTCAAACTCAGTTATTCTATTTCAAAAGGAGGTTGGGTTATGTAGGACAATGTATTATAGAAGCACAGAGCGCACTGCTAGTGAAGAAAATATATTTTTTTTAAAGAAATTCAGGATCAATTTGTTGATCTGGTGACACTGCAAGACATCTGTTTCAGAGGTTTGCGAGATTGGGGCTGGATAGTTTCTACGTATTTGCAGTATTTAACTTGCACGGAGTTGTGCACAGTAAGGAGCTACAAGAGGATGTGTTGCTAACATCCCAAACACACCTCTCGCCGCTTTCTCCGCAGCCGTGTTCCTGGCAGCGTGTCCGGGGACACTGCACTCCGGGGGACCGCGGCTGCACGTGCTGCTGGTGCAGGCTGGCCTGCAGGACGTTAACCAAGGTTGGGTGGGAATTTCCTGGAACGCATCGTGCTGATCATACAGAGGTCCTGAGGTTGAGGCGGAAGCTGTGCTCCCCACACAGCCCCTCACCTGCCCGTTCAGTATGGTATTTACTGTGTTCCTCCTTGCACGCACGGGGCAGCTTGGCCATCTGAAAGCGCTCTGTGTTGCCTGAGGTTTACAGCTCTTTCCCTGGTGCTGGCGGGCCCACGCTGCTTCATGGCAATGTGGGAATATGTGGCCTCCATTCAACCAGGTTAACTATCTATCAACAAGAAATAATTTTAATGGGATAGCACCTATGGGTTTCGTCCTCCGTGATGTGCAGTTATACTGGACATGCTCCCGCCTCCTCTTCCACTCTATTGCCAGAAAGCGCTGCTGCAAAGGAGCACGTGCTCCAGAGGTACAACCAACATACCGACCCTTCCAGGGGTGGCACAGATGCAGGGAAGTGATGCTGGTGGCAGTTGCGATGCGGCCAGCAGCCCACCTCCAACAGTGGCTCTGATGGCAGCAATGGCAGCGACACGCTCTGCCCTGACCAGGACAAAAATCCCTGCCAAGAACAATGGGAAACTCAGTCAGTCCTCCAAAACCCAAGGATACCCATTTGCAGACACAGAAAGAGGCACACAAACAGTTCACCAGCCTTCTTGTCTAGTGCAAGGTGAGCATGAATCAAAAAAACATTTTCTGCCCAAGTTTTACAGATTTATTTCTCCCCCTGTTCCTCATTTATCATACCAAGGTTGTTAGAACTCAGGAAAATATCTCGTGAGACTCTCGTTGGGTAGTGATTGAGCTGGTGTTGCTCTCGAATAAAAATTATAAACAAGGGAGGTCAGAAACGTCCCAGGAAGGGTACAGCTGTTTTACTGTCTAGTTCAGTGAGTTGCAGGTTATCCAGCCTTGGCAGAGCAGAGAGGATGGGGGAGATTAACTGGGGTTTTTGTCAACAGTCATCTGGTTATTAATGTGCCTTAATGTATTGTGGAGAGACCAGGGGAAGGTTTTGCAGCAAGCGCTGTACAGAACTGCAGTATCGATAGCACTGTGCAAACGGCGAGTTCCTTTCCACAGCAAACACCGAATCTTTAGAAACAAGAGAGTCTGCTCTTCTGAACTCTGGGCACCAAAATAACCAGGACTTTTGGTTTACTTGCTCATTTGTTTTTATTACCGGTGACTTGATACTCTGCACCGGCAGGAGTGTGCTCAGAGGAATGAGATGTATTTCCAGGTAGGGAAGAATTATTCCATTAAATGTCATGCCTCCTCCCATCTCTCTGGTCTCCTCCAGGCTCACAGCTCAACCGCTCTGGCCTGTCAGAAGAACTGGCACCCAGACCTTGTCAGACCTTGCAGCGTGCCAACACCCTCCATTCCCAGTAATTTCACCGTATGTAGCAGGATAATTTACCTTTGCTGACCTGAAAACCTACACCCTTCCTCACATACCCAGTCTTACCCCATAACCAACCCAGCCTCTCACCTTGTGGTCCCGTTCTGCGAACGACAGCTTTGTGAGTATCCTTTTGTTTGCTTCTCCCAGGCAATCTTTTTTCTTTTCTTTTTCTTTCTTGCAAGCTCCCTTCTGTACATGGAGTAACGTCCCCGTGACAGTCACAGGGGTGGTTATGTCCCTCCCTCTGAACGGTCTGTTCTGACATTCCCAACATATTGGGTTTTCCAACAGAAAGGGTAGGAAAGACTTTTGTGGACTCTTTGTAAACCATGTACTAAACCAGGCAGCACACCATGTGAAATTTGTCAATGATGTGAGATTTTCAGGTGCTTGCTTTGAATCTCTCTCCTCTCCTTACACATGGCAGAGGGTCAACCACGTGGAGTGATGGCACCAGACCCTTCCCGTGCATATGGGTGGTCTGCAGAGAGGCCTGGGTATGGTGGGCAGGCCTGGCACTTATAAGAAGAACTCTCCTGCTGCAAGGATGATTAGGTCAGTGTGAGTCGCTTTGGGTGGCATTGGCACTGTGGTAGCTGCTGGATATCCCCTGGGATTCTCCCTCCTCTGCGCAGAGATGCACGGTGGACTGAGCTGACGGCTGGAGAGCCCGAAGCCAATGGCTGGCAGCTTCCTTGACCCACAGCTCATGGAGATTGATGGAAATCTTCAGCACTGTGACTCTGGCAATGGGGTACCCACAGTTCACAGCAATGAGAGTTTGGAGAGTGCTTTGGGAGTGACCACTTGGCTTGAGTGCGGAGGATGCCCCTGGCAGTGGAGCTTCTCCTGTTGTTTCAATGGATTTAGAGAGCTGGGGAGATGGTAGCCCACACAAGCAATGATCACAAATGTTTGCCACAACAGCATCTCCAGGAGACATATTTTATAACTTGTGTGCATATCACGTCCTATGAATATCCAGCTTGGGGCTCCGACACCCTGCAGGTACAGTAACGGCATTTTCTCTCCTTTTCACCTCAAGAGCAATGAGAAGGGTCACTTCTAGCAAGAGGAGAGCGCTGAGCGCAGAACCACCACAGCTCTGGAACGTGAAGGGCGCTTGGGCTGCACCAAGAGGACACTCTCACAGCTTTTTGTCACTGGAAGTACGCTTGGAAAGTGCACAGAGACCGGTCAGAGGGAGAACTCATCACACTGTGTGATGGGCAAGTGTCCATCCAGCATGGCACAACGAAGACACGGCCAGTGGCAACACACACAGCACAGGATCCGCGCTACATAAACGGTCGAGATCTGTAGGAATCCCAGTAACCACATTGTTACTCCTACCTGGAAAATACTCAGCAGAGCTCTGGAAGGAATGAAGCGCAAAGTGGTAACCAGGAGCTCAATGGAAATGCGACTGCAGTGGGGGAGCAGCCCACGGTGTTTTGAGAAACATCAGGCACGAGGACTGAGCCATTTTCATGAGATAAACCACCACCTAAAGCGGCCCCATCTGATGTTGTTTCTCTTCATATGCCACTGTACCCGGCTAAAACGTACTGAAAACAAATAGCAGAGTTCCTTAATTGAGGTTAATTGCTTTCCCTGGATGTATTTGATTTCCTGTTCAATTGTAAGCATTAGACAAACTTTAGAATGAATATTTTCCTTTTTCTGTTGTAGCAAATGTTCCTTGCTCTTCCTGAAATCATATTTGTGACATTGTGCAGAAAATGGAGAATCGCAATGTTCCTGCGACTCTCAAGGTGACACATTACAAAGCACATTCGGACATTTGTGGCTAGTGCGGGCTGGAAGCTGGTGGCCTAAGCAGCAACCAGAACTTTCCTATAACAGCCCTGGATCAAGCAGAAGATTGTAGATGGAGATTTAGAAAAGCATTAATGAGCACCATGGATTAAATCTGCCTGGATGCTAGAGGGGCAAAAAGTCAATTTACGGTGGATTCCAAGAGGCTCTGTGATGACAGACAAGCTACAATGAAAGTGTCTGGCAATGAAACAGCGTCTTGGAGAAACCGAGGTGTGTAGCTAGAGCAAAATAAATGTTCCCTTTGTCTCAAGAGCAGAAAAGTCACCTAACGTGATGAAGGTTTAATCCCCGCAGATGGTCTGAAGCCACAGCATCTTTATTCTCTTCTCACCAGCATCTGTCGAAAAGTTGTCATCGCTGCTTATGCCAAATGCCGGACAGGGAACAATTTGTGTAAAACCTGCTCAAGATAACAAGCTCGTTAATAGCTGATATTCTCCGTAAGCGGCCAAGGTACACTTAGCTATGACAGTTTTCTTTCAGTGGGCCGGGGAGCTGTTATCAGCTGTGACAGGGCAGAACGGGTGGAATGTGGGGAACAAAAGCCCCACACAAAGGGAGCACTTTCCGTCTGGAGGGTGTCTGGCTTCCTCCGCCTTCCTAGAGGCCACACAGTGACGAGGCAAACGGTGAGATTCTTGACTCTAATTAATATTCCATTCTCAGAGCGAGTTTCAAGTTATCCCTTGAGAGAAGTTAAAGGTTTGCACATTTTGAGGCAAAGTAACGAGGCTGGTGAGCTTGAATTAAGAAAGTATGTTGAAAGGAGCTGTTACAGTCTTTAACCTTGGGCAAGGGACACGTAAACCATACGGTATTAGTGCACTTTTTTATTGTATAACTTGTTCTGTGTCCTATTTTACGGGCTGCTCCAATAAATTTATACATAAATGCTGCTAGGAAACATTCGCCCCTTCTTCCCTTTCTACCTCCTCTGGACTGGGGCATCTGATATTCCATATTCTGCAGAGCTGTTTGTTTTCCAAACCAACCCACCAAATATATTTTATGACAGCAATAAAATAAAGCGGTTATGTGTCTGAAACTGCTGAGTTCAGCAAAAAAAGGGGGGAAAATAGCCAGTGGAGGGGAATTCCTGCTGCCAGCAAGTGCAAGGAGGCTAGATAAAGCAGGCTGGTGGGCATCCAGCCGTCACGGCCAAGAGCTGTGTGACACATGGGTGTAGGGCTGCGCAGACGTGGCACATTGGGCACGGCAATAACAGAATCACATCAGTCATTGCCAGCAAGATCATAACTCCCTGAAGTAGCTAAAGGTTGAAACTGTGTTTCATCCCTACCCAAAGGAATGGGAAAAAGAAAGGCTGCTTCCTGGCAAACAGGCAGAAGTGACTCCTCTGAACTTCCACAGCAAGCCACTGGTGAACTCGGGAATATCATCCAGCTCTCAGCCCACCAGCCCAGGACGAGCCCACGCTGGGGGCTCCACCCTCTGTCTCCACGGGCACTCGCCGGAGCCTGCCCGAGCCTGGCCAAGGGGACGTGCACCGGCTGGGGAGGGAAGCTGCTCCCTCGAGCCGAGCAGGAGAGGACGGCCCTGCAAGCCTGGGGTGGTTGGAGCCATCAGGTGGCTCCAGCACTGTGTCAAAGCTGAGCTGCTCCCAAGATGCCCTGGTGACCTCGGGAAGAAAGGGTGCATTGGGTTCTCCTCAGGCTGCCAAAGAAAGCTTTTTAAACAGTAAATGAAGGGCTAGGGTAAACACAATGCCTTCCAAGATGTGTGTCCTTGTCACCTAAGTGACTGCTAGTTAGTGATTTGATGGAGCTGAAGGCGAGAGGAAGGCTCACGGTCTGCAACCGCCCACCAGCACGCGCAGGGCGAGCCAAGGCGTGAGCCGAGCCCTGGCTGGCAGCTCCGGGCTGGGATGTGCCGCTCTCTGCCACGCGCGCCATGGAGCTCAATGTTTAGTAAATACAGTTGGCTGGGGGAAAGAAGTATGTACAGTTTTGACAGAAGAGTGACCTAAAAATGGGCCTCAAAGTGCATCTTCCTGGCAAACTGGAAACAGAATGAAATCTAATTAATTATTACACTTTTAAGAGAAGAAGAGAAGCAGACTTTCTCCCATGATAAACAGAGAACAACTTCAAAACTGTTTACACAAATGCTGTGAGTTCTGCGGGGTGGGTACTACAAATCCATGTCAAATGTTAATGGAAAGAACGGCGCTTGCAGGGCAAGATGGCACCGTGCCACTGTTTAAGTAACAAACACGCTCTCTGCAGTGCAGTCAGCGTCTGCCCCGAGCAGAGATGAACGATGAACATAAGGTCTGTGAGATGAATGTGGGGCTGTGACAAAGGTCCATTTTTGAAGGATTCTTGTCAGTTTAAAGACAGGAACAGTAGAAACCCAAATGTTGTTCGTCATTGCATTCCAGGAGCAGCTAACAGCCTCTCTGCATACATGTGTACAGAAAACACCTCCCTGGCAACGGCATCCTTTGTATATCGAGCGGCGGATTTCTGAATTTCCAGTTGCCACTCACTGTAAAAGTAAAATGCCAGGTGCACTTATCGTCCCTCCTGCAGGTAGCTCCACACTGGCAAAAAAATAAAGAATAAATTTTTCACCTGAGTCTGCAAAAGGGCCCGATACAGCACCCCGAAGCACAGTGAGACTGCCTGAGGGTGTTAGATGGCCTCAGCCAACTCAGCAGGAGTAAATGTGGAACACCCTGTGGCCTCTTCAAATGCCTGTGGGGAAGGTAAAGTGCGCGTGGGGCTGGGCAGCCGGGAGGCAGCAGGATCTCTGCACAGCTCATCTCGGAGCGGAGGTTTGGGACAGCCGTCGCCAAGCGCAGCAGCAAGGCGGAGGGGGCGAGCAGAGTCTCGGGGCTGCTGGAGGTATCGCTTGCTGCCGGCAGTTGTGCAGGCTGCATTTTCAGTATGAGATATTGTCAGGAAGAAAACCCTGCCTTATCTGGCTCACTGGCACCCAAACAGCTTTCACTGGCACTTGCTCGGCGGGCTGCTGGAGAGGGAGATCGGATTTGGGACAGGCTGTTTTTGTCTCCATTGTCGGCACAAAGCCGCTGCGTTGATGGGATGCACCAAGCCAGCCAGAGGGTAGGTTGGGCTGATCTCCCCATTTCCCTGTAGGATAAGAACTGGTCAAATGCAGAGCCCTCTGGCTTTTGTCCACAAAAGGGTGGAGGAGTTGCCTGGAAATGGTGTTAACTGCAGCGGGTCAGCAGCACATCTGTAGAGACAAAGATACTGTTAGGCTTCTACCAACCACACACAGTGAATGCCAGGACTGAGCCACACACCCCATCAGCCGGTGCATAAGCATACGACCAGAAGATATGGACTATTTGGGGGCACAGAGGAAGGGCAAAACCAGCGCAGTCGAAGGAAGCAATAACTATTCAGGAAACAGGCAAGAGATTTGAAGACAGAATCACGGACTGAGGAATGACTTGTAACGTGTTCTTCCCAGGGAGAAGTCTTGAAAAAGCCAAGAGGAACCCTAAGCAAAATGGCAAGAAGCCCCTAGCAAGCCAAGAGGCCAGCAAGGCAGCGCTCTCTGAAAGGTCATGATGGAAATACCCGAGAGGCAGTGTGTGAAGGATGCTTGTAGCACTTGCCTCAAACCTTGCTACTGGCTATGGATAAAGAAGGGTAAGAAACACTTTGGGAAGTTATAATGAGACTGCTCAAACCTCTGATGGGCACGTTGCACGTATCAGAAACCACACCGTCCACCAAGTAAAGTTGCCCGTCTTGCTGCTGTTTGGAGGGGGCCAGCAGGCAGGACAGGCTGCGCATCGTCCCATGTCAGCCCCAGGCTGCTGCAAAGGGGAACTGGAGCATCAACTTGTTACCTCTTGTCCCTGGCTGAGAGCTGCAGCTCTGGGCCGGTTTGCCAGCACACGGTCTCCTTTGGGCTGTAGCAGCTACGCTCCATCATCACTGATTTCCGAGGGTGTCTTCTGCACAGACTGAACCAGAGCCTTGCAGTGGCCTCCTGGAGTAGGCGGACCTTGGAATGAGCCACAGGGCATGCTCAGATGCACCGTGATACACCTGGAAACAAAGGCTGTAGGCATCAGCGAGCATCAGCGAGCATCCCGAGGGGCGAGGCAGGTTGTTCCACCGGGCCCTGGTTTACGGGCTGTTTCTGAACTGTGAACTCCCCCCGCTGGCGAACGCTCGCTATTGCCACCCCATAATTTCCCTCCAGGCCAAAATCTCTCTGGAGGACATCCTGCCAGACCAATGCCAAAAACTCACCAGCGTGCCAGGATGGCCGGCCAGTCGGCAGGCGGAGGGGAGATCTGAGCCACGCGTGTCCGCAGGAAGATGCGCTGCTCCCCACCATCCCCACACACCACCCCTCGCCGACCCCACAAAAAGGCCAGGCCCAGGCAGTTCTGTACAAAACCTGAAATAGTTTACTTTGCTTTCTTTTTTTTTTTTTCCTTTTTTTTCTTTTTTTAAACTTTGCTCTAGGTTTACTTAAGATTTTGTGAACTCGATACAAGAGCATTTGATATGAATCGGTAAATAAAACACCATCATAGATAGATAGCCACGATAAACTTTGTTAGAAATGTACATGTCGCGAAAAAATAATAATACTAATAATAATAATCATAATAAAAAAAGCCGGCACGACGCCCAGGCCGGCACGACCCTCGTGGCCTCGCCCACGGCCGCGGGTGGCTCTGGTTCCCCGCGGGCGCCGCACCCCGGTAATGTGTGTATATAAACAAAGCCCATAAGAAATGTACAAATATAAAAAGCTACAAACATTAATAAATTACATCGTCACAAAACACGGAAACACTCCACAAGGTGCTAGTAAAATAACTTGTCTCCCTCCTCGTACAAGAAGTTACGCAAAGAGCTGGTACCGGTGGGCGGCGCCCCGGAGAGACTTTCCCCTTATAAAAAACCGGTGGTGGTTATTCCAAAAGCTATGTACAAGCTACATTCTAGGAAAAGGATGCCTCGGGAAACGCAGCTACGCGGGGCGACGGGGTCTTGCCTGAGAAACGCGCCCAACGCCTCACGGCTCCACGGCCGCCACCGCCCACAGGCCCCTGCCCACCCCAACGGCCCCGGCGCGGCCCAACCCAGCCCCGGCGCTCCCCGCAGCCCCCAGAGGGGCCGTTGCTGCCGCCCCGCCCTGCCCGCTCAGGGCTGCTGCACCGGTGGGCCGGGCGGGCCGGGGCCGGGCCCGAGGTCGGGGATGGCGGTGGGCACGCTCCTCTGCAGCCGGGATTAGTATTAACTTTTTGCGGCTAGTCACTCTCAGCATTCTGAGAAAGGACATCTATATTAAAAAATATTTATAGCAGGATTCTGTACACTCCGACCGCTGAAAGTTAAAGGAATCATTGTCGTGGTGGCAAAAGAGTCCGGCGGCAGCGGCCCCGCCGCTAGAGCAGCAGCTTCCCGTTCCGGTGGATCTTCAGGATCTTGCCGAGCCGCTGCTTGGCCGTGGCCATCCCCTTCTTCGTGCGCTTTCCTGCAAGGAGAGCGGCGCAGCGGGGTGAGGGCCCGCTCTGGACCACACCCCATAGAAACCACCCCGCCGGCCCGGCACTGCCGCGGCCTCTGCCGCCCCTCAGGCCTGGGGACATCCCCAGGCGTCAGCCAGGGCTCAGGGCAGCACAGCCCCTGCCAACCCAGCCCACTGCGGCTGCGGCACGGGGCTCACCCGCACGTGGGGCCTCATCCCTCAGGAACACATCCCTTTGGGACACATCCCGCTGGGACACATCCCTCTGGGACACATCCCTTTGGGGACACATCCCTCTGGGATACATCCCTCTGGGACACATTCCTCTGGGACACATCCCTTTGGGGAGACATCCCTCTGGGCACACATCTCTCTGGGACACATCCCTTTGGGGACACATCCCTCTGGGGACACATCCCTCTGGGGACACATCTCCCTGGGACACATCCCTTTGGGGACACATCCCTCTGGGACACACCCCTCTGGGGACACATCCCTCTGGGACACATCCCTTTGGGGACACATCCCTCTGGGACACATTCCTCTGGGACACATCCCTTTGGGGACACATCCCTCTGGGGACACATCTCCCTGGGACACATCCCTTTGGGGACGCATCCCTCTGGGACACACCCCTCTGGGGACACACCCCTTTGGGGACACATCCTTTTGGGGACACACCCCTTTGGGGACACATCCTTTTGGGGACACATCCCTCTGGGGACACATCCCTTTGGGGACACATCCGGCGCAGGGGGGAGGCTCATCTCATCATGCCCTTTCTCTGCTGCAGCTCCTCCTGCCCCACAGTGCCAGCCCTGCTGCCCTGTGCCCTCACCCACCCTGGCCCCCCGCCTGGCTGGGCACTCGTGGGTGACCTGTTTTCCCCCAGGGTGACAGTCGGACCCCAGCCATGGCAGCGCTATCCCACTCCTCAGTGCCTGGCAGAGAAGCAGCACACACACAGGCACCCGGCAGGCTGTTACAGCACCCGCCTTCACCACGCACCCGCACGCTCCCCAGGGATCTCTGGCACCTCTCTGCCATCCTCTTGAGGGCAACCTGTGGCGCAGGGCTGCAGCTCACGTGCCAGCACGAGTCCTGGGCCAAGCACTGCCTCGAGGATGCCTGGTCCCTTGCCCACCCCGCTGAAACCCACCCACGTACCACCGCAGCTCCACATGTCTTCTTGTTCTCTCTTCCCCCAGCTCTAGAGAGACCACCTGTGCCCAGCGTCACCAGGAGGACACTGAGAAGACACACTCACACACAGAGACACACGCACGCTTCCTACAGGTTCAGGCTAGCACCAAGGCACGACAGCGCACCCCCTGCGGACAACACTCCCTGTCTCCATCCCGATGAGAGGACACCACCACCACAAGCCAAGGCCCTTGCTCACCAGCTGTGCGGTTCAGCGAGGTCTGTGCTCCCTGCGTACCGGTCCTGGGACTCCTGCAGCAACCACAGCTTCTCGCTGCCCCACCGTTCGCCAGCTCCCACCTTATGGCCAGAAACTCCCCTGGTCGCCAAGGCACCTGGGACTGCTGGCACAGTGCAAACCCGCGCAGCGTTTTCTCTTCCCCTTCCCATCACGCCGCCACCGCTGCACTCTGTGCGACACCTGCGGAGACAGCTCCTCTCCATTTCTCACATCTGCATGAAGTGCCCAGCCTTAAAGACCATGACAATGTGGGTGACACTTGCCACGGGAAGCTTCTTCATTTCTCATCCTTTCGCCTTACTCTAAGACTGAGAGACCTTCCCTGAGGAGGTCCTACAGCTCCCTAATTCTGCTCCATCCCATCATCTCCTTCCACTGTCCCTCATTCCCAGTGATGCCCGCTCTGGCAGTCCCCAGGCTCGGAGCCCCGCTGTGCTCCATGCAGAGAGTTGCCCTGCAGTCCCCGTGGTACCCCAGCTGTCCCAAGACCCTGCACAGGAGGCCCTGCAAGTGCTCCGCTCCCTGCGAGGTCAGCCATTCACTTTCTTGGCATATGGCTCCTTCCCTCCATGGGCCTTGTCAGTCTCCCTTCATGATGTCCTGGCAGGGCTGCCCAGCCCCCTGGCCAGACTGGAATTCAGCTCCATTTAGCACTCCTCTTCCCATCACATCTTGCACTGGCTTGGACCCGTTTCACTAATTCCACCATTTTACCACAAAGACATAATTCCAGGCAAATATGCTCCTTCCACTCCGGTTCTGCAGTCAGCCACAGGGCTACCAGCTCCTGGCAGGACCCTGGCACCTACCACGGTCTATGCATGTCCTCCTGTACATCCCATTCAAGCTGTCCACTGTGCACTACCTCTCAATTGCTCTGCTCAAATTCAGGGGAACGCAGGGAACATCTGCCACATTGCCTCACTGCAGACCAGGGCCTCTCCCAGTGGGAATGCACACCTCATCTTCCCAGTACACTGTGCCTGTCCCACACACCTGCCTCTGTCACGCTTTCTGAGCAAAGTTCAAGCAGAGAATGAGAGGTCCTAGCCCATTACTCCAGCACAGCCTCAGCTTTGTCACGCTTTCTCTACGGCAGACAAGCGACCTCTTCCTCTCTCTCTCGGCTCTGATTGTGTAGCTGTGTTACTCCCAAGGTTTGACATTCCTCTGCTCCCGTGCGGCAACTCCCAAGACAGGTTTGCAGATCTGCACTGCGCTACGCTCGCTGGGCAGGACGTCCTCACGCGCACGTCGGCACAGCTCTTGGTGCGCAAACACCACCCAACCACAGCAGCGCCTGACCCAGCCCTGGCCAGAGCAGCCTTCGCGGATGCATCTTCCCCTGGAAAGGGCTTCACCAGACAGGCTGGACTGGGACGTGACCACTGCAGGTGTTCCTCAGGAGCCTCGGGGCACGCTCAGGAGTACTTCCTACCACGGGATGCCTCACACCCTGCAACAGCCCAGCAGCAAAACGTGTATTTGGCCCGCGGTGCCGAGACGGCCAAGGCCATGGACCCTATCTGCGACCAGATCTGACCTGCCGGACCACTGCTACACACACACGAGAGACACAACATGCGAGGGCCCTGCAAAAGGCACGGGTTACATGACCAATTCACCCTTCCCCCTTCCTACACCATAACCCCAGGCGTTTCCTGGTACCTTTGGCGGAGGCATTGTTCTGCGAGGATGATGAGGGTCTCCTCTGTGTGAGGAAAACACCGGGTGCCATCGGCTGCGATCCCTTGTTAGGCTGGGCGACCCCAAAGGTGCTGGCCCCTGCGGTGTACTCGTGATCTGTGAGGCTGCTGGCATGTGACTCCAGCTTCGGCTCTGGCGAGCTGCCTTCCTGAGCCGGTTTGTTCGCGTTGTTGGTTGACAGCTTCTTTTTGGTATTTTTTTTCTTCTTGCCTTTTTGTTCCTCCTTTAAAATGACAAACATGAAGCTCAGATTAATCCCCAGAAGACCTTTAGCTACGGCAAGGGCCAGCGGCGTTGCTTAGGGTCCTGATAAAACGAAAACCCACGAAGTTTGCCACGTACAAACTGCTGGGGGTCTGTTCCGACACCATCTCGCTCACAGCTCTCTGCTGCACACACACGTTTGCCTTTCTTGCATCTACGTATGCGCCTCGTGCAGAGCCTCCTTGTTTGATAACTCTGCACACACTGCGGTGAGCGGGAGCCAGCCAGGACCAAAACGACCCTGCCTTGGGTGACCAGCGTGGTTTTGCACGAACAAACCTTTCGATGTTCCACAAAAACCGGCACCTCCTATCTTCAGGTATCTTCATACACTTTCACAACAGCATGGAGGATATTAAAAATCCCACTGATTCACAGCTTCTGCTTCCTGCTAGGATGCACACATGATCTCTTGACCTGTAACTGCACTTACACACACGTACCAGGAGAACAGTGGCCTGTCACCACCCTGCTCCCTTGCCTGCTTTCAGCCCACTTCTTGATGAAACCCTCCTACCATTCTTAGAGTTCTTCTACTCAACCACGCACAACACAGAAGCCCAACACCACCAAAACCTGCATCTCCAGCAACTTGCCAAGGTGTCTTGCCAGCCTTGCTCCAGCAGACCTCGTCACCTTCACACCTCACAGCGTCACATTTATGGGGCCTGCGTGCATTAGGCGCTTAGCATCTATCTGACCTGTTCAGAGACCGGGTGCTGACCAACACCCAAAGTGCCTCATTATCTTTGCTAAACTGACTCACAGTTACCCACGGTTCAGCAAATCTTTGGAAGTAAATGCTTATGCTTCCCAGCAGCCGATCTCCACAAACAAGGCAATCACACTGCTCAGACCCCCAAATACACATCAATACGTGGTTCACGCACGCTCCTTTTGGGCACTTAGCCTGGTAGCTACGCTCGCTCACTCGCTCATACTTCTCTACGCTTCCAACACATCGCCTGCTCTGTGCTGCGGCATTGTCAGTACACTGTGACAGTACTGGAACTTCCATCCCATTTATTTCCCCTGGGACTGCTGAGCCTTGTGTCCCTGGCATGAATAAACACTGAGGAGGACGGGCACTGCGCTGCTATTTGGACATGACTGCTGCTGGGGGAGAGGGCTTTCACCTCCTGACAGCTACTACTTCTCAAGCGACCTCACCTGCTGTGACAACTTCGCAGCAGCAGCGGCGAGTCCAGTTTCAATGGAGGCGACTCTCGTGCCCTCTCGCACTGGTCTGTCTTGTCGAGGCACCGAGGGGCCGACTCGTGCTACAAGGAAAAGCAGACGCGGGTGAGACGTGCTGGATGCACCTGCGTGAGCAGCACAACCCCAAGCTGGGCAGGAAGGGCCAGGGATGCTGCAGCCTCTGCCCGCCCTTCCCTCGGAGGCGTGCGAAGGCAGGACGTGCTGACAGCCTCTGGCCACAGTAGCTTGGGGAGAAGCTGCCAGAGAAGATTTGAACATGGCTGAGCAACTTCACTGGCAGCTGCAGCTACCTGAAGCCAAAGCCATGGGAGGTTTCTGCCTACAGATACAAGTGGCTCCAGTGTAATTTCCAAACGGACAGTGTTCACACCCATCAGCTTGGGGACTCCCCTGTTAGTGGGCCACCCTGGCCTGTCACTGCCTCTGGTGAGCTGCAACAAAACTACCCTTCCAGACCACAAGCTGAACCTGGAGGAGGCTATTCCCACACTCTCTCTTTAAAGAGTCAACACGGTCAGTGCCCATGGCAGAGGGGCTGGAACCAGATGATCTTTAAGGTCCCTTCCAACTCAAACCATTCTATAATTCTATGAAAAGCCACGGCTACTCAGCCATCTGGGGTTTCACTGTTTTACCGCTGCTAAGGTGGTCACCAATTGCTCCATCACCAAGAGTGTGAAGAAAAATAAACCAACAACCCACC
>VZTO01013403.1:100328-135423 GCA_013400615.1 Syrrhaptes paradoxus
GCGTGAGCAGCACAACCCCAAGCTGGGCAGGAAGGGCCAGGGATGCTGCAGCCTCTGCCCGCCCTTCCCTCGGAGGCGTGCGAAGGCAGGACGTGCTGACAGCCTCTGGCCACAGTAGCTTGGGGAGAAGCTGCCAGAGAAGATTTGAACATGGCTGAGCAACTTCACTGGCAGCTGCAGCTACCTGAAGCCAAAGCCATGGGAGGTTTCTGCCTACAGATACAAGTGGCTCCAGTGTAATTTCCAAACGGACAGTGTTCACACCCATCAGCTTGGGGACTCCCCTGTTAGTGGGCCACCCTGGCCTGTCACTGCCTCTGGTGAGCTGCAACAAAACTACCCTTCCAGACCACAAGCTGAACCTGGAGGAGGCTATTCCCACACTCTCTCTTTAAAGAGTCAACACGGTCAGTGCCCATGGCAGAGGGGCTGGAACCAGATGATCTTTAAGGTCCCTTCCAACTCAAACCATTCTATAATTCTACGAAAAGCCACGGCTACTCAGCCATCTGGGGTTTCACTGTTTTACCGCTGCTAAGGTGGCCACCAATTGTTCCATCACCAAGAGTGTGAAGAAAAATAAACCAACAACCCACCCAGGAATGACTTTTTCCTGACAACTGATTGATGGAAGAAGGCTAACACCGCTCGGCATGAGTCCCAGCACATGATATCACCTCCCACTGCACTGGAAATGATTAATCCTTCATGCGATAAAGACATTTGCTAGTTGTAGTCTTACAACTTCCACACTCCTTGAAGAGCAGCTTGTTTTTTTAGGGACCCGTATGCCTTAGGCTGAGTCTGGGCAGCACAGGCAATATGGACTTACCTGTTGGGCTGTAAGGGGCATCATCTGAACTTTTCCTTTTCTTTGATCGGGATTTGAATACTGGATTATCCTCATCTGATTCGAGAGAAGGGTAAACTACAGTAGGAAACAAAGCAACAGCTTCAGTGTAGGAAACAGCTTTACCCCGCATAAGAGGCCCACTTGCTCTGTACAGCTGCAGTGACTACACGCATCACAGCTGGAACAGCAAGGTCCCCCAGAGGTGCCACTGCGTGGTGACAAAGCTGTAACACTCTGGGCACCTTCTCCTGCTCTCATGAACACACCACACCTGGGAGCTGCTGTCATTAAACTGTGACAAGCTACTTTTAGGGAAACTTCTCAGACAGGAAAAATCGGTCTGTCTCTCTAGAAGAGACATGAACCAGTTTCCTTATCTCAGGCTAGACCCATACTGGAGACATGTCAGCCAGGTGCTTTGTTCAGCACCACACCTTCCCGGCCTGTGTGACTCCAGCACAGTCAGGCAGAGAGAAATGAGACATAATGCAAGTATCCCAAAGATCAAGGTGAACCATTCTACCAAAGGACCCTTCAAAGGCCTCTGGGATAAACACCAACGTATCTGTTGCTGTGGTTTAACCCCTAAGCCCCACACAGCCGCTTGCTCACTCCCTCCCAGTGGGATGGGGGAGAGAATTAGAAGAGTAAAAGTAAGAAAACGCATGGGTTGAATTAAAGACAATTTAATAAGTAAAGCAAAAGCTGCACACGCAAGCAAAGCCACACAAAGAATCCATTCACCACTTCCCATGGGCAGGCAGGTGTTCAGCCATCTCCAGGAGAGCCCAGCTCCATCCCGCGTAACAGTTACTTGGGAAGACAAAACGTCATAATTCCAAATGTCCTCCCCTTCCTTCTTCTTCCCCCAGCTTGATATGCTGAGCATGACATCATAACGTATGGGATATCCCTTGGGTCAGTTGGGGTCAGCTGACCGGGCTGTGTCCCCTCCCAACCTCTTGTGCACCTGCAGCCTACTCGCTGGTGGGGTGGGCTGAGAAGCAGCAAAGGCCTTAACTCTGTGTAAGCACTGCTCAGCAACAACAAAAACATCCCTGTGTTACCAGCACTGTGTCCAGAGCACAAATCCAAACCACAGCCCCATACCAGCTACTATGAAGAAAATGAAATCTATCCCAGACCAAACCAGCACATTCGTCTAAATTTTGTCCCGGCCTTTACTATGAAGTTCCTGTGGGTTTCTTTTCATGTGTGTTTGATTTTCTTGCCAGCTGCCATTTGTTACATCGCTGGTGATTTTGGCATTGCTCTGGCATTTGGCCATTGACATCAGAAATCTGCGGATCAGATGTGGCACAAACAGAGCCTCTGGAAACCAAGCCTGCTCACAGCAAAGACTCTCCATTCACTGGCAGCACAGACACATAACAAGCAAATCCACCCCTCGGTAGAGCAAAGCCTTGTTCATGCATGGTGTCTGTAAACCACACCCCTGTCCAACAGCTTCACGGGGCTGCCCTTTCCCAGCATACCTCCCAGCACTACCACTGCAAACCAGCACAGGCACTGCATTCTAAAAGGCTGGGCAGCCGCCTTCTGCAGCATGCCACAGCATCTCCATTTGGCCTTGGCATCTCTGTTAACCACGTGAAAACACACACTCTACTTCTCCAATCGTAACGAGCGATTTCGGATGGCCATGCTTGCCAGGGACACTTAAAACACACACATAGACTCTCCTGTTATGCAGCATAAACCTCTACCAACTTCTTGCCTTCTGTGGGACTTCACATTTTCCAGCCCTGACATGATGACTCTTTGTCATTTCCTTACTTCTTATACTCAAAATGCTCCTGCAGATTAGTACGGCAGAACTATAACCAGTGCAAACTAGCTTTGTGCCCATTTCTGCTGCAGATGCTTGAATTCTCTGCCAACACTCAAAATACCACTGGGTCCCTTTTCCAAACACAAATTCAGCTTCTCACTCAGCTAGATATTTGATGGCTATTGTGTAGACAAGGACATTTCTGCCTTAAGTACCAGTACCTGACAGACATTTTTGGGCCAGTTTCCTGCTTCTTGGCTGATGGCCGCAGTTTCAGCGGGCTTCCATGCTTCTTAAGATCTTCTGATTGTGACATGCCTCAAATACAGTCTACCTGGATGACCATATCACCACCAGCTCTGTAGTCAGTCTACCTATCATACCACGTTTGCTTCGAATCACAGAGTCATAGAATCAGTGAGGTTGGAAAAGACCTCAAGGATCACCAAGTCCAACCGTCAACCCAACACCAGCCAACCCACTAACCCATGTCCCCAAGCACCACATCCACACGTTTCTTGACCCCCTCCAGGGATGGTGACTCCATCACTGCCCTGGGCAGCCTGTTCCAATGCCTCAGCACTCTTGCAGTGAAGACATTTTTTCTAAATCCAGCCTAAACCTCCCCTGGTGCAACTTGAGGCCATTTCCTCTTGTCCCATCACTTGTTCCTTTAGAGCAGAGCCCAGCACCCACCTCACTGCCCCCTCCTTTCAGCAGCTGTAGAGAGTGATGAGGTCTCCTCTCAGCCTCCTCTTCTCCAGACTGAACCCCCCCAGCTCCCTCGGCCGCTCCTCGTCAGCCCTGTGCTCCAGACCCTTCCCCAGCTCCGTTGCCCTTCTCTGGACCTGCTCCAGCCCCTCAATGTCCTTCTTGTGGTGAGGGGCCCAAAACTGACCCCAGGATTCAAGGTGTGGCCTCACCAGTGCCGAGTCCAGGGGCACAATCCTGCCCCAGTCCTGTTGGCCACACTATTGCTGATGCAGGCCAGGATGCCGTTGGCCTTCTTGGCCACCTGGGCACACTGCTGGCTTAATTTCGCCATGCAGACCTCTTGTTACTTACACTTCTTATCAAAATACCCACTTGATCTCAATGTGACAGAAAGTGAGCAAGCATAGAATGAGAAACATGGAGGATATTTCCTAACGTGCACAAATACGTCCATGCACACCAGGCACACACTCCCTCAGGCTGCCTTGTTTGCACTTACCGTAATCCGAATCTTTAAAACAGGCATCTAAGTGGTCCTGATCTTCATCGTAATCTTCAATGTCAATACTGTTCTTTGTGCTTTTCTTTAGTAACCGCTTGCCGGCATTTTTGTTGCCGCCGCCACCCGTTTTTTTAGAGTTTTGTGTGGAGATGGAATTATTCTTCGCCTGATTGGTACCCCACGACGTCTGGAGGCAGGACTCTGATGACTGGAGGTTCGCCATCGACAGCATGCCCTGGATTGCTTCTTGTGTGCTGGGTGAGGCAGGTGGCTGACTGCAGGGAAACACGGAGAAATACAAGAGCTGGTAGCGATTCCAGAAAAACACGAACCTCTCATGAACAGCTGACTCCTTTCACCGCACAGCGTTGCTAGAAAAGATTTCCTGCTTCCTGCCCTTCGAGCAGCTGGGCATGCCACCAGCGACACCAGCTATTTTTACGCAAACAGCAATATCACAAGCCAGCACATTCGATTTGGGGTTGCTTCCCCACAAGTCCGAACGCTGTGGGTCGTGCGTGGGCGCGTGATGGCCAGCCCCCTGGGGGCTGGTGTCACCGGTGGGCGAGGACAGCGGTCAGGGAACTTTTCAAAGCCTGTAGCAGCATCCCCAACAACACAGTGGTTCCACTACCAGCTCTTATGGGGCAGCATTGGAGATTTTTTTTTTTGTGGGCTTCGGCTACATGCTGCCAAGCAAGTAGAGGAAGAATTTGAAAAACTGGAAAGAAGCCCATGACAGGTGACACTTCTCACTGGGGACCGCCAGCCCTCCAGGAGCTGCTGGAAGAGCAACATGGTTGGGCACAAGCAATTCAAGAGATTTCTGCAGTGCACAGGGAAGGCTTTCTGATGTGGATGTGGGATGGATTGATTATGGGAGATGCTGGAGAGGTACGGACTGGACGGGTGGACTACAGGGTGGGTGGAAACCTTGATTTATCTGAACTTGATCTTCAGCATTTTTTTACCAGTTTTCAACAGCCACTGTGCAGCTCCTACAGAAAGAAAGACGTTCCTACAGAATAACCTGAGGTCAAATGATGTGTAAATTCTGACTGGCACGTACACTTAGTGAGGTGGGAAAGCACACTCCCCACAATCAGAAAAAAGTAGAAGAATTACAATCTCATCAGAGAACACCAGGTACTAATTCTGCAACAGGCAGAACATATCATCAAATATTTCCAGAACTTTAGAGTTTGGGCAAATAATAGTAAAATGCAAAAAAACCTTCCTGTGGTAATGATTTTTTTTTTTACAGTTATGCAATAGAAGCCACCAACACACAACATTTCCCAAGTAAATTAGCAGTACCACCTTACTTTCTCTTATTTGATCTTAATTTAATCCACTTGAAACCATTACAGGACTCCAGATAGAGCAACGTACAAGACATAATGAGAACTTTGGGGCACTAATTGCATTTATAAGTAATCCTGAAAATGAGTTAAGACTGGTTTTAGCACCTAGCAACTCCTCGTATAGAAGAACATCGAAAACCTTACTTAGGAAAGAGACATTTTAATCCCTCATTATCATGCTAGATGCCTCAGCTTTCTCCCTGTCAAAGGCATCTTTTGCACCATCTATAAGAAATTAACATATTTTCTCTCAATTTTTTCCCCCAACTGTTTTTGCAAACACTGGACTCTCAAAACACTGCAAACAGACCATCAAACACTGACCACTAAACGGGCAAATCAGAGAGGAACTGCCTCAAGCAACACAAGCCTCAACAAATAAATTGTGGAACATGATCAAAACCAGTGGTGCTGAGAGTCAAACCACAACCTGAACGTGCGGGTGAAATGTCTCCGAGAGACAGAGCTGTACACGGGGCAAAGTGTTTCTCATTAGGGCATGTGCTCGCCTGCACTTCCATTAGAGGTATGTCAGCTTTCCAAGCCAAAAAAATTCAAGAAGAATCAGGAAGCAATTTTTAAGCTCTGGAAAGCCATATCCCCTTTCTGTAGCGTCAGCAATGATCTTTAAAAAAACCCACCAAACATTTACGAAAGTAAACTATCTGTGAGTTCCAACTATGACCTAAAGAAGCATGTGAAACCAGAGCGGAAGCAGGAGCAAAGCAGCCGGAGCGCTCCCGCCCCACGCTCCCTCCCCAGCAGCTGCCTGGCCAGGGCCCTCCAAACACCCAGCGAGGTGGCACTGGTGACAGCACAGACCCTGCTACCGCTGCTCTGCAAACCCCAGCAGCCTCGCTTTCCTTTCCCCCAGCTAAAAAATGATGTTGGGGCTGAAGAGAGAAAAGGCCGCTCCAGCAAACAGGCTGGTGGCAGTGTGTGCGCTTTGCAGTGGGCTCCACTTTGGGGATTTTATTGTTTCATTCGACTCTTGTAAAGACAAGGACACACGGTTGAGAGATTAGTTGACTGCAATAACCGGCTGCTGCCTCGCAAGCATCTGCTGATTTTCAGCTGCGTACAGCGCGGGAGCTGAAGGAGCGCTGGGAACTGTGGCTTTGCCGGCGACAGCCAGCGCCACGTGGGAAGCCTCGGCGCAGCCGCAGCACGCTCCGCAGGCAACAGAACCACGCCGATGGCAGAGAGCACGGCCAAAGCAGCACGGCGGCCTGCTGGGTGACCCACAGGGCTGGGAGGGGGAATCCAAGATCGTTCAGAGCCCAGGCGGAGCTGGTCCGGAGCCTGACGGGCCATGTGTGCACCCCCAGCGAGCAGCTGGAGCTCGGGAGCCTGCTCATGAGCCATGTGCATCATCATCACCAGCAACTGCTGGTCCCCAGAGCTGAAACTGGCAGCACGTTGTCACATCGTTAACAGAGAGAAAAGCCACAACAGAAGGGAAAATTTGCTAGTTTTGCTGAAAAAAAACAACCTCATCCCAGGTAAATCTCCTCCAGGGCTGAGCAGCCTGCGCGGCGGTCAGGACAGCGGGATGAGGAGCAGGGAAGGGCAACTCGTCTCTCCGGGAACCCGAGGAAGACAGCACGGGTCTGTAGGGCATGGATGGCTTTGTGCCCTATGCACCGTGCTGTCTGCAACCATTTGTTGTGTTGGGTTTAAGCCTCGGGGCCTCAGTGTCCCAGAACAGCTTGCTGTTGCTAGCCCTATCTTCATCAGGGAGGAGAGTGCAAAGCATCCCTTCAGGCTGCTTTTTCAGGCTTTCACATCACCGGTGTCACCCGCCTGGACTTGACAAGAGCATCCTTTCCCTGACAGTGTGTTCCAGAGTTGGTGGCAATAGGCAAACAGGCACAATCGTGACAGGAATACACACAATTCAGCACGTATAAAGGTTTTACTTCCTTAGCTGAGGCTGACCTCTGCGCTGTCTGGGCACAGGAGGGATCCCAATGCCCCGAAGCTGGGAGAGGACCTCATGCAGGGAGCCGGTGCCTCGCTTTGCACAACCAAATCTACTGCTCTGAGGGTTCAACATCTCTAGGCAGAACATCTCCTTCCTTTCATAAGCAACTACTGAGCCTTTCAGCTATATCCTCATATTTAGAAACTGTATTTCTTGATTTCAGCAGAATATTACTCACTGGGGTGTGGCTTTCTCCCCATTCTCTGTGCTGCCTACACAGACAGCTGGAGGCACCGAAGGGCAAGGTGGACACGAGAGACAGCACGCTGGCTCATGTCTCACCTCACCTCTGAATAACTGCTGCAGTCACATCTTCTGATTAGGGGGGAAATAGATAAGGGCAAAGAAAAGTAAAAGAAAAAGTCAAAGACAAGAAGACAGAGCCGGACCCTTCGCAGAGGTGCACAGCAATGGGAGGGAAGGCAGCAGTCACAGGCTGCAGCAGGGGAAATCCCAACCTGACACAAGAAGAAAAAAAGGTGCTGGTTGATGAGAAGCTCAACATGAGCCAGCAATGCGCACTTGCAGCCCAGAAAGCCAACTGTGTCCTGGGGCATCACCAGCAGCGTGAGCAGCAGGGCGAGGGAGGGGATTGTCCCCCTCTGCTCCGCTCTGCTGAGCCCCGCCTGGGGTGCTGCCCCCAGCTCTGGGGTCCTCAGCACAGGACAGACACGGAGCTGCTGGTGCGGGGCCAGAGGAGCCCCGGAGATGGTCCGAGGCTGGAGCAGCTCCCGTGCGAGGACAGGCTGAGAGAGTTGGGGGTGTGCAGCCTGGAGAAGAGAAGGCTCCGGGGAGACCTTCCAGCACCTTCCAGTGCTGAAAGGGGGCTACAGGAGAGATGGGGGGGCTCTGGATCAGGGGGTGCAGGGACAGGACGAGGGGGAACGGTTTGAAGCTGCAAGAGGGGAGATGGAGATGAGATGTGAGGAAGAAATGTTTTCCTGTGCGGGGGGTGAGGCAGTGGCCCAGGGTGCCCAGAGAAGCTGTGGATGCCCCATCCCTGGAGGGGTTCAAGGCCAGGCTGGATGAGGCTTCGGGCAACCTGGGCTAGTGGGACTTGATGAGGTTTAAAGTCCCTTCCAGCCCAAACTGTTCTGTGATTCTATGAAAAAGTCCATACAGGGCGGATGGCCGAGCAGCTCACAGGCTGCACAGTCCCCATCCCTGGATATATTTAAAACTCCCCAGGGCAATGCCCTGAACAAGTGCAAGCTTTGCGGCTGGCTGTGCTGCAAGCAGGTGGCTGAGCTAGGTGCCTTCCCGAGGTGCCTTCCAACTGCTGTTACTCTGGAATACTTCAAATAAGAACCACTGGAAAACATTTGTGGATGGAAAGGGAAGACAATAAATCACCATGTTCCCTCTGTGACAGTATTTCCCCTCACCCTACCTGTGGCCTAATGCAAATGAACCACAAAGCAGTGGAGCAAAGACAGTAATGACTTATCAATATATTGGAGGAGTCACAGTTGTATAAAACTATGGAACTCAAATAATTTCAAGTGCAAAAGCAGTGTTTCTTTCCATTTTTTAAACACAGACCTGGAAACAACAAATAATTCTGCTCCATTCCAAGATCCCATGATTACCAGTCCCTCGGAGCTTTTTTCCATATTCCACTTCAGTTCTTTCAGACTGGTTCCACAGTTGCAGGAGCCTTTCTGCAGGACCTCTGTCATTCTCTCTCGCTGCCATTGACACAAGCATGGGAGATACAGCTCCCTAGAGCATCTAGGTAATGCCATCAGGGCATCTGGTTTAGTCAGCTGCAAAGACAGTCCAATATTTTCCAGAATAAAGTTTCCCAGAACTCAGATAAGGTCATTACCACAAAAAGCCCTGAGCTGCACTGCTGGGGTTCAGCACTCCGGTGCTGCTCTGACAGGGCTCCACGCTTCCCACTCGAGAGCAGGCTCCCACCTGCACAGACCATGCAAAGGACTGCGGCGTGGAGGATCCAGAACACACAGATATATAAATACATACATATGCCTACTCGTTATCTGACTTACAAGTAGAGCGAGACGGAAATTGTTCCTGAGAGTCAGACACGACCACACTGGCATGACGTTGGGACTCAGTATGTTTGCATATCATGTTTCTTCCTTTTTTTTTTTAAAAAAAGCGTGTTATGGCCATTTAAAAAGCCCAGAATAATTATGAAATGAAACACAGTCATTTCATTTATTGGGAGCTTTTTTCAATCAAGCTGCAACACACGCTGCCAAAGCCTAATTGTTTATACAAGAGCCAAAATTGATACGACACATTCCCACTGAACTGCCACACACAGTGGAGTAACCCATGCAGGGTTCAGTTACGTGACTGCATTTGCGACTTTGATTTCAGGAACCACCAAGTCTACAAATACACTGGGTACAGAGCCCAGGCTGAAGGGAGGAAAAGCAAAAGCCCCGCGTCCTTCTCCATTCTTGAGCAGCAGCGTTAACCCATTGCAGACAGCAAAAGCCACCTCCCAAACAACAGAGAATCTTTGAGGACCATTTCTTTAGCCTCTTTTTTCCTGCTTACCCCTGCATTTCTGCACATCGTAAGCGGGCAGCAAACCAGTTACACATGGAATGGTTAGTAGTGTGAACATGGCCAAGGCAGATTTCTTTTAATTCTTACGGTGGTTGACAAATCTTCTTTTTCTATGCCAAACTTCAAGCATGGGACTCATATTATGCTGGCAACTTTATTTCCAGAGTTAGATACACCTAACTATTTGCCAACACGTCTAATTACCTGCCAAAACGTACGTGTAAATTCGACACAAACACTAGTTCCATTATGCACCGTAACACAGAAATGGAAAAGGAATTAATGGGAACAGCCAAACAGACACCAAGTGCCAATGAGATTATTTCTTTTGAAGAGCAGATGCAGAGACGGGGCCAAATCTCAAGAGATCAGGAAAACCTAGACCCCACTCATCCACTTGAGCTCACATAACCAAAAATATTGTATTCGCTGGGAGCTGCAGACTCATGGGTACCTCTCCCCATACCCCTGCAGTCACAGGAGGCGGCTGGCTGAGTTGATCAACCCTTGCCAGGGGCAAGGATGGAGGAAAACCAGGATTAAACGAGATCAGATCTCTTCCTTAGAAATACCAGCCTTGTCAAGAGAAGAAGGATACTTAGTGACTATATGACAATGTTGAAACCACTGGCTTTTCTCAGCCCCAGGAGAGCCCTTAGGGGAGACTCCGCACACACCCCTGTTGGACACAGAGGTGAGGATCCCTGTCCCTGCGCTGGAACAAGTCACACACTCTAGATGGTGACGTACAGGGGCAAGCCTGTCTCTCACAGAGCTGTCTCATGCTTCACAACCGATGCACCCTGCATGAAGCCAGCCTATGTAACATGCTTTACCCTCTTGCAACCATCTAAGCTGTGAAAGGTACAATTGCCTAATGAATTGAGGAAGGTTGGACCAGAAGATGTCTCTGGTTCCGCAGCACTGCCTCCTTAAGATTTCTCTGTAGCTCTGTCACTACAGTGCAACCTTAAAAAAATTCCATTCTTTCTCTCAACAACAAAAAGCTCTTTATTTTTTTAAACTCACTGATAAAATTTGCTTCTATGGTTTCTTTTGGCAACTTATTCCATATGTTCCCCTTTGACCACAATGCATAACTTTTGGAATTCTCAGCAATGGCTTTTAACTTTCAATCTTTCCCAGGGTTAGATAATATCTTCCTCTCTGAGGAGACGTTCTCATTCCACTTGAACAGGTCCTTTCAAATTTGTAGGCTGCACTCTTCCTGGCACTCCCAAAACCCAGCAAGGGCACAGCATGGGTGAGAGGGACAGCACCAATCTCCTTGTCCCGTCTGTCCACAACTCTCAGACCACTCCTACAGCTACTTCCACTTCCTGCAGAGGTTCTGCGGCTTTGTATAACCAAGACAGACCTAGAGAAAGCAGGGAGGGAAAAATGCTGTTGGGGTACCCCAGCCACCTCTGGATATGGTATCTGACCTCGCTGCTCCAAGCAGACCAATTTTGCTGCTTTGTACGTATAAAATGGTGCAACACACCTCTTGCTTCCATGCAACGTATGCTGTATGAAGCATGAGCAGGGTAAATGTGGCTTCAAGCAGCCAGCCTGGAGAACTGACATGTCCTGCCAGCCCGGTGAAGGTGGTTTTCAAAGGAAGACAGAGTGGAGATGGAACTGGCTCATTAAAATGCCAAACAAGAACAGCCTTACCGCACATTTCACATCATTTCCCACATCACCACCTGGCCTGTCATTCTCACCTTTCAGAGGACAATCCCTCTGTTTGCACAACAGGCGCATTCAGAGGCTAGAAACTCGTGCCAGCAATTTACCAACAGCCCACAGCTTCCAAAAGTCCCAAGGCTGTGGTCCCTGTGGAGCAGTGCAGAGTGCTTAGGTGAATGCCTCTGGTTTTCTACAGATGGGGACAAATCATTCAGTTAAGACTGCAGCAGCGAAGATCTACTTAATCAGCAGACTACCAGGGAGCACAGGGCGTAAGACGCAGCAGTTCATGTCTGCAATGCCATTCTGTGCACGGAGGCCATAAACTCGGTTGATGTTCCTAAAACCACTTCCCTGGGATCTGTTCCTAAGGCTGGAGTTAAGCAAGACATTTCCATATGTGAAGATTCCCACTAGCTTCTTTCGAAACGACACGCATGCCTGTATTGATACTTGTATTACCTCATTGCTCTATCAGCAGTTTAAGATCAGGCTTGGCACGGGCAGGGAACCCATACATTAATTTTGAGATGGGCCCAAAAAAACCCCTTGTTCCAGACAGTTCTGAACTACAGCATTTGAGTCTGGGAACCATGTTTTCCTTTTTTTTTTTCATTTCTTTTCACTGCTTATTGTTTAGATAACTGAAAGACCTAGTGCTGTACCTTATTAACCGTATTTCAAAACATCCAGCGTCAACTTCACTGTCCACCTGCAGTGGTCCCGTATGAAACACAACCAAGTCCAGGCAAGCACTTCCATTTTTGGGATGGGTAGAAGAGTTTGGTTTTTTCCAAGCCATGTGTTTTGGTGGGGAGAAGAATGATGACCAGGGGTGTGCAGGAGGGTAGAGAGTTTTCTGTTTTCTTCTTTCAAACATTAAATATTTGGGGAACTGCGTGGCACTTTACAATGCTGGTCATTTAGATGATTACATTATTACTACATTAAAAAACATTATTCATGCCCTCAAGCTGCATTCACTGAGCTCTCTCTTCCTTTCGAATGATTCATCTATTACAGTATTATTGCTAAAACGGATGTTCAGCATTTACAGTTGTGAAAAGCCGCTATTTGTTTAGATCATACCACCAAAATGTTTCCCACACACTTTCCCACCTCTCCCTCCAGAACACAGGATAAAGGAAGAATTTCCTTACTGGAGAAAAAACAGAGCTTGTTAAATGCATTCTCTCTATCACTCATACACATACAACTGTAAACCAGCAATTTTTGTTTATGGGCAAGATGAAAAAACCATCCCTTGGTGCATACCTGTTGGTGTTATACTCTAAACCCCCAACCTCCTTGCTTGCTTGCAAAAGATCAAGAATTCCTGCTGAACTTCCACTCTCTTTCTTTACTTTGGAATTGCGCCCTGGCTTTGCCTCTGTGTCAATGTGAAGCAAATCTTCATCCGACGAGTCATCGCTCTGCAAAAACAAGGAAATAGCTCAAAAAACCCAGAAACTTACTAAGTTAGTCGACAAGAACAACACAATATTTTTTGCAGCCTGCTGCTCCTCCAAAGACACAGGGCTAGCATTCATAATTTGCTTTCATTAAAGAAAAAAGAAAACAACAAAACCAAGTACACAGTAAAAATCCGTCTCCTTGCAGCTTGTAGGCGTGGTAGGTTTTCCTCTCCCCTTCCAACCCTGGAGAAGCAGCTTTGAGACCTGATCCTGTGGGTCAAACCACTGTATCAGCGGTGCTTCCAGGTGCTGTGTTGCCTTCTCAGCCCCTGCTCCTGCTCTTAAGACCGTGCCCCATGTAGCAGAAGAAGTGAACGTGTGGGCACGTCTCTGCCAGCCCAGATACAGCCTGTGCCGTTTAGCTTCCCACAGGTCAGCTGCCAGCAGGCACCCCGGCACTGCCTCAGGGTAGGCAGTAGTGTATCACGTGGAGTCAAGAGCAGATGCAAGCCCCTGAAGGGCAGAGGGAAACTGCTAAGCGATAGCAAGCAAAACTTTTAACTGCTACATAATTAATTGCTAAGGGCTTCTAGTAACACGAAATGCCAAATGCCACGAGTTCACGTGTATCAGCATCACTCCGAGTCTCACGTGTCAAACACCAACATGGAAATTTAACGACCGGTGTTCAAAGCGCATGAAGATGGGAGGACACGGGTTGGGAGCACGGCTTGGGACAGCCCCCTGTGCCTGTCAGCAATGTAACAGCGAGCCAGGTACGACAGAAAAACTCTTTCTGATCCTGCCCACTCCTTCTTAGGGCTGGCTCCTGTTCTTGTGGCACTGTACAACGGTCACGGTCCCCGCGCGCGCTCCCCGTCTGGCCTGATGGCACACAAGCAGCTCAAACCACAGCACCAAGTTACGCTCAGTCCTTGCAGGGTCTGTATGCTGCCCATCCTGGGCAGACCATGACTGCAGAACAAGGTAGAAGATGTGACAACAGCTTGTACAAAGGCTTTGCTACTGTCGTGGCAGTACATGGCATACAGCGGGTGTTTGCTGGTGATAGCTGCAGTGACAACCATACCTTGTATGATACTGACTCCACCTTTGGCTTCTTAACAGGAGTGTGCTGCAGAGTGTCTTTTTTATCCGATAAAACTGAATTAAAAAAGAAATAAAAACAAAGTCATTATTTTTTTCCCTTCAAAAAATAGCACTCCTAAGCCATAACTTCAAAAGCAATTCAAATCCATTATATATTATATATTATATATTCATTGTAGAATCATAGACTCATAGAATCATGAAGGTTGGAAAAGACCTCAAGGATCATCAAGTCCAGCCATCAACCCAACATCACCCAACCCACTAACCCATGTCCCTAAGCACCACATCGACACATTTCTTGACCCCCTCCAGGGATGGTGACTCCACCACTGCCCTGGGCAGCCTGTTCCAATGCCTGAGCACTCTTGCAATGAAGACATTTTTTCTAATATCCAGCCTAAACCTCCCTTGAGGCCGTTTCCTCTTGTCCCATCACTTGTTACTTTAGAGCAGAGCCCAGCACCCCCCTCACTGCACCCTCCTTTCAGGCAGTTGTAAAGAGCGATAAGAGAGTGTTATACTTGATTAGCAGTTAAGTCATGGCTTTCTTTATTATAAATCACATAGATTTTAAAGCCTAGTTTTGGACAATCAACACCTAAGCCTTTGCTGTGCAGATACAGACAAAAGAGGAAATACTCTTACAGGGCAGTTCTCTTTTTGCAGTGTTTTTCTTCCTTCTGATTGGAAACTCATCAATTTTTAGTTCACCATCATCTGACACATACTCATATTCATCTCGTACAGGTTTTGCTTTATCTTCCTTAAAATTCTGCAGTGACCCAAACACACTAGTATTCAGCTGGGTTTTGAGTCCCTTTGAACTGAAAAAAAAAAAAAAATTACAAATCAGTAACAACACTCTTAGAAAACATTTTGCAAATTGCCAGAGAGGAAGACAATGAACATCTTTTTGCAGAAATCTCAGTCAACTTTTATACTTTCAGAGGTGCCCCAGTAACTCAAATAATTTTAAAAACACATTTCTGAACAATTTAGATCTCAAAATACGATGCCAACCAGAGTAGCCTTGGCTGGCTTGAGATAAGCACTGTATTATTTAAAGTTGTGTCAAAGTGTACAATGATATACCTAACGCATACACAGCACAGAATTTTGGCATGCAGAGTTCATTTAACAGCTGCTTAAAAATGCACCCTGAACTGGATCTGCCCCAAAACCACTTAATTACAAGTCAACTAGTAAGAACCTGAAGTGCCAAAACATGAGACAGTCCCTGAATAATGAAGACACTATTCTCAAGCAAACTACCAGCCTCCAAGATAGGTCTTTGCTGGTATGGCCAATTCAGACGGGTTCTAGGTAACATCAAGCTGCAGAGTGAAGAACTTCTTGCATAAGTAGCCCAGAAAGACAGATTTTCACCTTTGTGTATTAAAAAAACTTTCTTACTTGATGTGTATTGTCATGCTTTTTACTTACCCAAGCAACTTCTTATTAGAGAAAGAGAATGTAAATTTGTTGTCCTTATTTCCAGATAAAGGCGTCTTTTCTGTTTTGTGTTCCTCTTCCATTTTTAGAAGTGAATCCGGTTTACTGTTCTGAAAGGCAAAAGCCCCAAACCAAAACAATAAAATCAGTTCAATGAGTTGTTGATATTTCAGATTCCCAGCTAATCTCAGAGAATCCATTCATCTACATCCCCCAAATGCACTGAGTTATAGAGGATTATTCTCTTCTGTGGGCTAACTGGGCTTTATTTCAGGGACTTGTCCCCATCCAAAAAGCACTTCAGCACCAGTTTAAGCAGTGCCCGCCACAAATACGACGCCAAATTTAAATCCTGCTCTCTTCACTTGTCACAGATGGAGGTGAAACGCTGCCCACCCCTTTGGTGAGCCAGAGCACAGCTAAGCAGGCTGCCCATCAGCACCGTGCTAAGGACAGACTCTAGCACCGTGCCTGTAACCGCGCAAATCCGACTGCATTTTATTCCCTGGCTCCACTTGCTTCTTTCACACCTTCAGAGGAGCTTGAATTACAGATTTAATAATTTAATATCAAAGTCATTCAGCGCAACGGAAGCTTTTGATTATTTTTCAAGCATCACCTTAGTACTTCCCTGAGCTGTACTGGCTGTAGAATTAACTGGTACCTATTGATCTAATCACATTAACCGTGACTGTTTCTCACATTAAAAAATTAGATGTCTCTTATGTTAATGGTTCATGATTCTTAGTAGTTTCCCCATGGGAAAAAGCAGGTATTGTTGTTTTGGGGAATCCGTTTGCACCTTTGTCATCAGAAGTTCACAATAATTCAGACAGCTATTTCTGTGAGCAAGCCTAGTGTCGCCTTGTTTTAAGTGTCACCTGGAGAAAAAAATGTATTATCCTATGAATGAATTTTACTCGTTTTACATTAGCCCTCCAGGAGGGCAAGCTTTTAATTCATGTGGCATAATTCCGATTTCATTAACTCTACTCTTATTAGTTATTGATTTCTCTGGAACTACTCCAGACATAAAGTAGTACGACTGTGTTAAAGCAAGAATCACAGAAGAGATCAGCACTGAAAAATGTCATTATTAACAGTGTTCCCACCGGCCTCACCAAGGATGAGGCTGGACAACTGGGTGTATGCTTCTGAAGAACCTTCCCCCCTCCTCTATCAATGATACTTCATTATTTTCTGATCAAATTTTTTTCTTTGGGAACTGAAAATTGGTGCCTCATGCTCTCTGCTGAGGTGTGAACACTTCTGCACCCTTGACTCATCACTATGTGGCAGAATCATCAGCAGAATTTAACAGGAGGCATTACCTTATATTTCCACTTGGCTTCTGTTTTGCTTTTATTTTGCTCTCGAACTTCGAATTTCTCCACTTCATTCTGCTTACTAGCGGTTTCCTTATTGGGAACACTTAACACATTCTTTGCAGCCTGGGGACAAAGTCAGCATGTACACTTAATGAGGATGGAGTGCTGGCACGTTACAGAAACACATTTTTTATCTGGAAATATAACAGGATATATTTTTGAAAATTCTTCTTCTGATTCATTCTTTTTTGAACCCCGATGTCAGATTCGATCAAATATTGCTGCTTCAGAGAACGCAGAAGACTAGCTGCATTTCTCCTTGACATACCAACATACAAGCTGACTGTGAAAATATCCTCATCTCCCTGCCTGCTGCTCCGTGAACAGCTTTCACAAACTGCGTACCAACTACTAGGAAATTCAGAAGCATTTTTGAAAAGACTTGCGGATACTGCTTAACGAACTGTGTACAATACATTCCTCTGTCAGTGCCTCAATTAAATCCCGGCCCCTACTGAAGCCAAATTCACAGCGAGTTAAAGGATATAAAAATGAAACTTGCCTGACATGGGCAAAAATGGAAGAAAACTATTGTGTTATCTTCATTCGCTCAGGCTAGAGCAAAATCTCATGCAAATTAAGATACTTTCGAAATGAGTTCCTTCATCTTTGGTAACTGAGTATTGAAATAGAGTGCTGATAACACTTGAAATAAGAATATAATAGTCCAAGGGGCCAAAAAAAAGCCATTTCAAAATGTCTTTTAATTTTCACCTCGCCTCAGTTTGGGCAGGGAGCTGGCAGCAGTTTGCCAGCCTCTGCTTGAATCAACAGATTTCCTGGAGGCTCCGCATCAAATAAATAACCAAGCAACCAGTCAAAGCAAATGGAACAGTCAGGTAAAAAAAAAAAGGACAGTAAGCTAGCAGTTACAAAATTTTCATTTACTTTGGGTTTCACACTGTGTTGCCTGAACTATTTTTTATGAGACCTAAGGAGTGCTTTTATCCCTATGACGGTGAGAGAACAGGGAGAGGTTAGAATCTGACCCACCTTGCCCTTCTTTGGTGTCTCGATCTTTGTCAAAGCCTCTTTCGTGTGTGCCTCTAGCAAGTCGAGGTTTGGGATGGCTGGCGGCGGACTCTCTTTTGCCTTCTTTCCTTTCTTTTTTCCTTCTCCCTTAACTTTTGGCGTTTTGGGAGGCTTTGGGGGTTTGGGTGGCTTGGGAGGCTTGGGGGGTTTGGATGGCTTCAGTTGTTTGGGGGTTTTCACAGTTTTTGGAGTCTTTTTTTTAGGGGGCTTTTCTACAGGTGGGGGCGGAGGCGTTACTTGGACGGGTGACGGTGCCTCCTCCTTCTCCACAGGACAGATCTCCTCGGCGTTTGTGTTGGCACTTGTGTCTGCTTTGCTGGCTTTCGAAGCATTCTGTAGTTTATCACAAAACAGAAAGGTGTTCAGACCCACCCTTCTCATGGTAGATATTCACCTGCACCCTGGCTTCCTCGGGGAAACAAACCCCCGAGATCCCCCCTCAATGAACAGGTAACTGCATTCGCAGGTGAGGCTGGCCAGGGAATGCAGACCCCATCCCATGCCACCGTAACGCTCTGCTCAAAACTAATTCCCACCCCTATGTTGCCCAAGCACAAATTTGGCCTGGAGAAACTCTCACCAGGTCGCACCATCAGGCAGGACTGTTAAATGGACTGCCCACACAAACAAACGTGTAAAATGAACGGCCTTTTGTTTAAAATGCTCATCAGCTCGAGTACAAACCATTTCCATTTAATTCAGATGTGATAAATGTAACAGAATCATGTTTCAGGCCCTCAGGAAAAATAAGCAGTAAAATAGCTGCCCAATTAAAATTAACACTGTAACTAATTAAAAAGAAATTATTTTCTGCTTAACTTGCCATTCTAACAAGCAGAAAACTTACTACACCAAAGAGGATAAAAGGACAAGATAGATGTCCATTCTGAAGTCTTTGGATACAGTCAGGAAAGGGACGGAACGCAACACGGCATCTTTTCAAAACAACTGAACTAGCTACTGTCACCTTGTGCTGTCACACATCTCCACCAAGTGGAATATGATACCAGACATGATGGATGATACCTACGTGCAACCTGGCTTTTTGGGTTGGTTTTTTTGGGGTTTTTTTGTAGGGGTTTGTTATAATTATTATCATATTTGCTGTTGTGACTGCCTCGAAGCCAGCCAAGAGCAAGACTACAGAACAATAGTCCCAAGCTCAATGTCACAGCCAAGACCGATGAACCTAAGGAAAAGGAGATACTACACAGGGAGCATAATCACGGGGATGGCAACAGTGTTCTATCAGATTTTTGGGCAGGGAGCAGCTAGAGTGAAAGAGGAAAAATGATGAAGTGTGGCCAGTTCAGACAGGAGAAGGTGGAGGAGAAAGGATGGAGGATAGGCAGAGACAGTGTAAAGCCGAGGAGAAAGCAAACAGGAGCCCAGAACATGAATTCTTCCATGAAGAGAGTGGGAAAAAACAGATTCACTTATTTCAATTAACCCATTTTACAGCCTAGACTATTAAAAGACCCACAATCTAGTCAATAATATGAAAAGAGCACAAACCTCACTTAATCTTATTTCTTTGGCAAGGTCCTTGATCAGTTGTGCTGGTTTGAAGTTTTCTGGTAGCTCATCTTCATGATCTGCTAAGGCCTAAAACAGAACAAAGCCAGACTGCTGTTTCTGTGCATGTTTTTTGGCAGAAATATGAAGAATTACGTCATTCAGTGACATGTCCATTTTTTTTTTTACTGAAATCAATACTGACTGCATCAGTAGTCCAACTAAGAAAAAAAAAAATTTTTCCCCTTCTGGATTTTATTATAAATAGTTGTCCTGAGAGAACAACAAAGCCAATAGTCTTTGTCAGGTATTTTCACAACTGTAACATCACTTTGCTCACCCCTTATAGCAGATTCTGCGAGAAATTCCTTTTCTGCATCTACAAGGAGAGACTGTCTTAGGCTGGTGTCTTCAACGAGTACAACAGGCACATACCTCGTCAGCAGAGCGGTTTGGGAGCTCCCTGACGGGACTAACAACATTTGCATTCACATGTCATGTTATCATTTTCAAAGCTCAGCTTTATTTAAATGCCATCACAGCCTGACTTTCTCTAAATCACTACCTCTCACCTGCATGGCAAGTGGAAAAATAAACAGAGTGCCATGGAGAAGAGAGCCTCCGCCCCGATCAGTCCTTCCGCAGGAACCCAGGGAGCAACATTCTTTTTGCTGGAAGGAGCAGCCAAGTCCCCAGCTCCATGTACATCTGGGACAGCCACCGAAGTGTCCTCACTGTGTACTCAGCTGCTCATCCCTCCTCAAAACGTCTGGAAACCCCAAAGCTGCAGTTTCCTTGTTCACATTTGATCACTGAATGGCCTGTCTCCTACAGCTAACTCCCCACAATTTTAGGAGCAACACATGCAAGAACAACGTTTCTGAAACGACTGCAGCAGGAAATTCAGGCTGCAAATCCCTTTAAGCCTTCTCTCCAACCAATACGTATTTCCTGGCTTAGCTAATGTGTTGATTTGCAGGAACTGGGCACCCTGTGCACACAAAAATGCAGGCGTTGTTCTAGGCGTCGCTCGCATACATGACCTCTGCTTAATGGATTTGGCACACGAAAATGCTCAGAGCCAGGGAGAACATTCATTCAGTACCCTTTTGGCGCTGTGCAGAATTGACTTTTTAAAAGCTCTGGCAGTACCTTTTTCTCTCCTGACTCCTCACGTGGCACTACGAGATCCCAGCTATCGCCCTCCTTCCTCCTTCCCCCAGTCCCTTCGCTTTGGGATTTCAGAATTAGCTGGTTTGCTATGGAGATATTATTTGTTCTAGGGTTTGCTCCCCGTTTCCATGACTGACAAGCCCGAGGAACACACAATATTAAAACAGGCTGCTTCTCCTACCTGTTTTTTAGTCCATGACCTGAAAGCACCATTGAGAATTTTTGCTCCTTGGAGTAAATGAGCAGCAGGTTGTTGCCCAGCTTTGTGCAAACCTAAGTAGAGGAACAAAACAACGCCATTCAAACACCAACAGCTAAAGCTGTTTTACACAAAGTCTTTAATTTGAAGAAGTTTAACTGTGAAAGTTAATTCTTTGAAAGCTGGTCACCACAAACGAAGCCCTATGGTAACTCGATGGTAAGAAGGAGTATATTTACTGTGTCATAAATCCAACTCAGCCTTCCTACACTCTGCTCCTGTCAGTTCTGTCTACACTGGCAATCCTTCCGCTTCCTTTCTTGGTCCCACACTCAAGCTAGCTTCCGTGTTCATACATCCTAGGCTGTGGGAATAAAAAGGTACTGTCAGCGGTTCTTTCATTCCGACTGAAAAAGCAAGTTCCAGTATGTGGGAACAAAGGTTCTATCGGGCAAAGCTTTCCACTCCTGCATGAGTACCAGGGGACACTTGGAGGGACCCCTCACCTTGCTTATTAATTAGACACATTTTCCTCATTATAAAAGGATCTTGTGGGTGTCTCTAGATACATTCTGTAACATGAGAAATAGAGGCAAAGAGCAAAGTGAGCCCGGATCTGTAAGGACCATACACACGTGGACGTTTCCATCAACTCTGAAGGAATCTGATTGGGAAGATTTTGACTTTCACAGAAAATTTTGCTTTAATTCTTAGTGCTCCTGCTGGCCACTCCTCTGATGTGGCTGCAGCCTCGCATATGTGTGACCTGCCCTCGCACTTCGACCGGGATGAGCAGAGTGACGGGAGATTATGCCTCGGGCTGACAGAGCGTGTAGTTCATTAGGTTAAAACAGGGAATGAATCCAGACTTGACAGGCAACTAAAAAATGTTACAACATTATTTGCCTCTGAGGCAACTTAAATACATTTTATAAAGAAGATGAAACCTTCGCTTAGCACAGGGAAGAGGGACAGCTAAGGTCCCTCCTCAAGCGAGATGGCAGGATACTAAGAGGAAAGCTGGACCAGACCAGCACGTTCTGCTGCTATGTTAAAGTGGTTTCCAACTACTAATATGACTGATTTTGCCCACCGGTCCACCTTCTATCTCATCAGCAGAAATTAAGAGCAACTATTTTCAGGCTCCCAAAGCTAAGAAATTAAAGCAGGTAAAAAAATGCAGATTTACCTTTGAATGTCTCTAGCAGATGCTTTCCCATATACCAACACGCAGTTTCGAAGTTTGGAAACTGGGTCAGACTGACGATTTTCAATCGTCTTTCTACTTCATATGCCCTGCAATACAAAGCCACACGGACTCAGAGCACAGCAGGTCACAAGTAGTAGGTCGCGCAGTGACAAGCGCTGCTCATAAATGCCCGAGGTTCATTTTGCACTGCTTCATCTCTTTGTGCCGCTACCAAGTATTCCGGCATCAGACCAAAAGCAAAACTTCAAAATAACACTAGTAAGAAGCTGGGAGATACAGATGTAAGATAGTTGTATGGTGTCGTTTGTCCAGCATCAGTAAAGAACGACTTCTTTTGTCTTACGCTGGGCAAAGAGCCCAGTGGAGTAGGTGGGGGTTTATCCAGAAGGCGAATGGCATGTGCCAGGGTAAAACTCCAAAGTTTTTACGGTTCTTCCTTCAGGAGTTGGCCACATCAATCCAAGCACCTCACATATCCTTCCATGAGGTATGCCATAGGTAAGGACAGCATGGGATAACTCAGCACGGGAGAACACCCTCAAAGGGCACCAATGTGAGTACACTTTCCAAAACTGCCCAACAGAGCTACTGCAGACGTAGGCTAATTAATAGGAGGTTGGTCAATTTATTAAAAACCGAGCCCCTGCCTAATTTCATATTTTCAAAACAGATTACCTCATCTGCATTTCAACACTTAGACTATGTAGAAAATGTCCTGCAAAGGCCAGACAGTCTACAGGTGTCAGAGTTGCATAAATCCAACCTGAAAGAGAAAGAGAAGAGACCAGAGGATAAAAACTGGAATCACAGTAACAAAGGCTTCATTCATAACACGGTGTTTACACTTCACTTTGAAACTTCCTTCCTAGGTACCAATACAGCTCTTCAGTCCAACTCACCACCAGATCACACACGCTTTGAACAAAGTTGCATCTGGCCTCTCGTTCGTTTTGCCCAGCCCAGGAAGGTGCTGCACACCTTTGACTCCCAGTGCCAGGACCACCGTCAGCAGCGGCAGCCAGCGCAGGGGACGTCCTGCTCACACCGACAGTGCTCTCTCGTTACTGTGAAAAGCAGCAGCAGCTACATAACAGGAGCTGCTTTCACATCACCATAAACATTTGTGATGGCTCCTGACAGGGACTTTATTGTAGCGTCAGGAACAGGTGTTTTCCAAACATTTATTTTCCTACAAAAATCTACTCCAATTAGTGAATCTCTTTAAATTGCTCGGTGTTTACTCCACCATCTGCTCCACATATGGCCATAAGAGAAACACCTACTTTCCACTTTTTACAGTCGAAGTAAAATTCAGGTGTGTGAACATTCTGTGCAAGAACATCCTCTCACACAGAAAAACGGCACTACTGGGTGCTGCCTCCAAAACACAGCTGGGAGCCTCAGCTCAGGTTATGGACTGAGTGGGGAGTGCATCATTTAAAGGTACATACAGAGAGAGAAAATCCTTGTCCCAAAGAGATTACAGTTTCTACAGGCAACAGGGAGAGCTGGAAACAGCAATGGAAAAGAGGAAACAACTGTTCACAGTGAAGGCGAGGGAAAGGGGCAGGAGTAGAACTGTGTTCACTTAAAACTCTGTGCTATCTGCTGATCAGCTCCCTATCCTTACAGAGATTCTTCCAGCAACTGAGAAAAACAAAACCCACCATCCCTGACCTGCAGTGAAAGCCCCAGTCTATCAAGTAATCCATAAAACTGGGTGACACCCAGGTCCAGCCTCACGTGAAACCATCAGCCCACGCTCACACCCGTGCAGGCACCTCCAGCTCCTTAGTGTCACAGGGAAACAACCACCATGAAAAGGATTTTGTGGAGGGTCATGGTCAGCAAGTAATTCACCGTGAGTTTTCTGTTAGGCAAAAAGCACCGGTGTCACGGTTGGATATACAGAGAGGACTCACGAGTTTCTGCAACCTGGCCAGACCACGAGTGGAACACTCTACCCACTAGTTGTATTTTTAAAAGGCTGCTAAAATATTGAGAGAAAACAGTAAAAGTTCTAATTTTTTTTTCTGTAAGCATATGAAATTACACTTCTGGGGAGTATTAATCTTCATACTTTGCCTGAGAAAGTGGACAAATCACACCCCGCTAGCATTTCAGACATGCTCTTTTCAACAGCTCTAACAGGAGCAGGAAACCTCACCTGCAACAGCCGGCTCACCTGATGGAATGAAGAGTGTTTGTCCTTGCTTCACCGTGCATTTGTAACATTTATCTACTTGGTCTGCAAAAAACATCTCACTGTGGTTTGCTGCCGACTGCCAGCGCTCATAAAGAGAAATATTTGCAGAGGTTGGTTTGATGAGATAAAATATCTTTTCTCCCTGAATTAGAAAATATAAAATTAGCAACAAGCAGCCAAACCAAGCACTGACACAGATTCATGCACGTAGACGCGCGAACACAAATGTTTATTTAAGTAAATATATAGTGGTAAATATTTTAACACTATTGAAATAAAATGTACTCGTCAGCTTTGTACAAAATGGCTGAAATAATTACAACACCAGCTGACCACGTTTGCTCAGAGTTGTGGGACTGATGTTGCAAAAAGTTTACAGATTCCATCACCCTGCCAAAGCAAGATGTTACATCTTTCAGGTCTTAGGTGATGTATGTGCAGAAAGCACTGAACAAATATTAAAATCCCAATACAGTGAAAATACACAGACAACTCGCACGTTCCAAGTGGTTTCCTCGCTCGGCAGAGCCTGGCACTGCTGAGAGCGCACCCGCTTAGGGCAGGTAAGGATTCTGAGTACTTCTTATAGATAAAACAGGACCATGGGGGGGAAAAAAAAACAAACAACTGAGACCTGAATTTTTGAGGGACTTCTGGGAGGGTCTCTGCATACAGAATTTAGTTCATTACTGACACACTGCCAAAACACGGCCCCTCACCTTCAGCACGTGGTACCACGCAGAAGCTCCTCCCGAATCTATGTGGAAGTCTGTGTAGCTGTCCTTCACGCAGATCAGGCAGTACTTGGTAACTTTTGGTTTAGCCAGAAGAGCATCGTCAGGCCAATAGTTTTCCACCCAGGACAACTTCTTAACTATATCTGGAGGCTCTACAAAACTGGACATCCTTTACAGAGAGAGTGGGAAACAAACGTGATTCTTTTTACAACACAGAGCACAGGGACCGCGGGACAAGCAGCAGCAAAGCCTGACTCGGGTACTCGCACTGCAACCTGAAGCAGCTCCTTACGTGTCAGCGGAGCTGCTCTTCATTCAGAGAATTAGTGAAAACTGTTCACAGGCAGAGATTTAAGGCTTGTTAAGGATGATGACTTAGCAGCAATCCTTTGAGTTTTTCAGGAGCAGCATTTGTGATCCATTTGTGTCCCCACCTCTCAGCTATCGACAGCGCCGGTGTCACAGCCACTGAATGTGTTCTCTCCCACATAAAGGGTCCGGCAAATCTTAAAAACTTGCAAGTTAAGCTTAGTATTAAATATCCTAATAACAATAACATTTACACTTAAGGACTAAATAAGGCTTGATCTGATGCTGAAAATGACGGTGATCTTTTTATTTGGACTGAGTAAATTACCTTAAAAGCTCAGAAGAGGGAAGAAGTCTAGTTTGGGTTGATAATGTGAGTACATTTAAAAGATAACTTTTTTATTTATAGAATTGATACAAATTAATACATTTGTTTACACTGAGCATATATTCATATTGTATATTTTTATGTAATTTATATATCATGTTTATATTAAATATACAATATATACTCTAAATCACAGCTAGGATGATGTAGTGGCATGATAAACAGGTATTAAAAGTGCTTCATTCCTGAATGTGCTAAATATTATATTTACATAGTCTAAAATTTGGACTAGTATTTGCAGGGGGTGGAGGTTCACTGCTGGATGCTCTAAAATATCACGTCAGTATGAGTATCTGCACTTTGAAGTAAAATTAAATGCTCCCATGTGTCATTTACGCTCCCTGTCAAACACTGCTGACAATAGCTCCACTTACAATGGCAGGGAAAGATGGAGCAGGGCATTCAATTAAAGTGTCACTGTCTGTGTTAAGAAATAAAATATTTGCTAGTTAATGTCTAAATTAGCAGCACTGAGTGACAGCCCCAGCAGTCCTTCAGAACAAAAGACCTCCCTTTATTCTGGGATAATGGCAGAAAGCTAAAAAAATCTCAACTGAAGATACTGGTAAGCTTTGAAGCCTGTAATTACTAGAGATGCTTTCTGCAGAAATGGGTGTGCATGACTAAAACACTAACTACAGGGCTAAAGGTAATGGCTTTAAAAAAAATGAGCTTGTAATTATTCATCAGCCTTCTTTTTTAAAGGCTACTTTAAGTCTTCTTGCTAAAATGGAATGCTCCCTGAAACTACCATTCTTTATTTTCATGTTGACTCATCATCTTCCATGTAGCATTTGTATATAAAGGAATCTTTTCCTTCTCTGACGTTTCCCTTCCAGAAGTACCAGCTACCCAGAAGGACTACAAGAACTGCAAAAACGATCGGCAGGGTTGCACGAAGTTCAATACGTTATAGGTGCATCTGCCTACGGATGGAACAAAAGCACAGCTCAGGTGATGAATACAGCTACATGAAGCACAGAGCAATAACTTGAACTCTTAAGTATTTACACCAGCTAATTATCTTATATATAAAACATATAATTAAAAGATGAGGAGAACAGGAGGCTTCCTGTCATTGAGGACTGGTGACATTCCCGTAGCCAGCACTGTTACCTCCAGCTCACTGCATCACTAAAGCACCTCAGCCTCAAATTCAGGGTTAATCTGCACCACCACACCCCCCAGCTTCCCGTGGAGAAGTCAGCATCACTCCCGTTCTGAACGGCTGTCATACAGATTGCAGGTTAACTCGCAAAAGCACTGAAACGGAAACTGTAACGCATGGTAAAGGACCGCAAAATTATGATAATTTCAAATTTATTGTCGCTCAAGGACATCCAGCAACATGTTACACTATACCTAGAGCCACACCTCGTATTTACTTACTCTCTGCTACTTTAAATGAAAGATTTCAGTAAGCAACGTAGGACACACTCAAACCAGTGCTATACGAGTAGGATGCTCACTGCTGTACAACGCATTTTAAAAAGAATGCTCCAAGGAGATCACAGTGTTTCAAGATCACCTTAAGCTGGAAGAAGGGCTGTCATTGCCTTACCAGAAAAACAACACATACATTATATTTCACTGATCCCTCTGTGGTCATCTTTGCCCTCCTTTCTTTGGTCTTACTGGTATTTATCAAGCTGCATCAAAGTACACACTAGGAACACACGGCGTTATCATTCACTACCATGGTGCTCCTGGAGCATCAAATTATGTTCTAGTTGTAACTCTCTAGTATATAGTTGCTTATACCTAAACTACTGGAGTTAAAACAAAACTGAAACCAGAATGTTCTGTTCTGGCAAGGGAATGCTGATGGCAGACGAATGCTGGTGATTTGCTGCCACGAATTTCCATGACAAACGCCGGCCCATTCAGTCCACTGTGCACCATTCTCCTCGCACAGCAAACAGCACTTTGGTTTCCGTGCTTTGCCTGAACCGTGTACGGACGATGCAGCGGAGAGGCAGAGCACCACGAGCTAACACCAAGGTTAAAGCAGTACTGCCCAAAGAGGGTACGAGTGGAGAAGGCAGAGGGGGCTCCAGCCAGCCGAACCCCACCGGGTACCCCCAACACTGCGTGCTGCAGCAGGCTGGATTCTTACCTCGTGTCCGAGAACTCCAGGTTGGTCACGTTGAGGACCCTTTTCCTGTTTGTACTGTAGTAGTAATCCACAAATTCCTTCAGCTTCATCTTGCAGTCTTTCTGCTTGGTGACATCAGTGACATCAACGCTTCTCTCTGGTCCTAAAAATCAATTCATTGAAAAGAGAGACTGAAGGGCAGCCTGACTCGCCGCATTTTGTATGCCTGGGGGTGAGCTAGCATTTTGAGAAACATCTCAGTCCTTTGATTTTCTGCTCTTCTTAGCCTTTGTATCTGCCCTGCTGATACACATACACATACATGTACAGAAGACGTGTATATACATAACATGTGCTTCTGTATTCATGCCCTGACATAATTATTTCTGTAGTTTTTATCTTTAAAGCATTCATGTCATTTTGAATCTATTAATTTCATTACGGATTTTATTTGCTTGGTGAAAATTATCTGCAAATACATATATATCCACAGAGTGAGCTCTACCCACCACACTGTGGAAGTCTTGGGATTGTAGAGAAGAGTGTAATACTGTACAGGATATCTTGTCAAATTGATTTTCCAAAATTGTAAGTTCTCTTATGCTCTTATTTTTGCTTACGAAATCTATAACTGAGGACGAGTTTTGCAGGAAAATTCACATTTTTTTTTACATTATATTTCACTTGTACCACAAAAAAACCTGACTTTTTGTTATTGTACGCAATATTACACCAACCAAAATCCATCCCCTCTGTATTAAAGTGAATAAGATGCTAGTACATATACACTTTCTCTGACAGGTCCTGTTGGATAGAAGTCTCCAGTGTCAATACTGACAGTACTAGTCAATTAGTGGAATTTTACACTGGGCACACCAGGAAACCCATGGAGAAGTCAGAGTGCCCATTTCTAAGCACACTCGCTTATGCTTTCTGCAAGAAAAGCATCTTTCCAGTCTTTCTTCCCTTCAGTTTTAATTGGCTGCATTTCTCCCCTCCCAGCATTTAACTCACAGCTTCTTTCACATCAGGAGAGGAAAAAAAATCAATTTGTTTTTTCACGAAATGCCAGAACAATAATGAAGTCTTTGGCAATCTCGGTTGCAGTGTTTTGTCCTCTGCTACTTTAGATCATTTCTAAAAGACATTCTAGGTCCAATGTACTAAACTACAAAACAGCGAGATAAATCCCTGCCTGGGAAATCCTGTTCAAGCAAGCTAACCCCATGGAGGTTAGACCGTTCCGTTCACTTTCAAATCTGGTGCCAGCTCCAGATTAAACAACCTGTGTTCTTCCCTCCGGCTTTTCACTAGCAGTTTTGTTGGTAGGGTGGATTATTTCAACTAGAGGCAGAGAGAAAGCCACCAAATGCATAAGCAGCACCTAGGTCATATAAGAAAATCTGCCAGGTGTAGCAGATGGGCAAGGAAAATATGTTTCCTGCAGAAGCAACGGGACAGAGATAACAATTGAAATCAGAGGTCTTGAATTCTCCTTCATTCACAGTTATCTCACTGCAGATGATCGCTGCAAAAGCAATAGATAGAGTCAGGAACAGCAGCGGCTGGTGACAGCACCCTCAGGCTGGGGAGCAGGTCAGGGGCCTGGTAAGGAGAGTGCAGGAGGGGGGGTAACCGGCTAGACACGGAGATAAAGGGACCGTGAAACACAGACAGACACTGCCTGGGCAGGGCTGGGGCCAGGGCTCGAGGAGGACAGTGCTTTGCTGGAAGACATGTAGAAGGCTACATAGTGACAGGACAAGGGGTAAGGGATTTAAACTGGAAGAGGGCAGATTTAGACTAGATATTAAGAAGAAGTTCTTCACTGTCTGGGGGGTGAGGCAGTGGCCCAGGTTGCCCAGAGAAGCTGTGGATGCCCCATCCCTGGAGGGGTTCAAGGCCAGGCTGGAGGAGGCTTTGGGCAACCTGGGCTAGTGGGAGGTGTCCCTGCCCGTGGCTTTAAGGTCCCTTCTGGCCCAAACCATTCTATGACTCTATGATTAAGACTGGAAAGAGAGGGAATCGGACAGAAGTGACACAGAGGAGAGACAGACTGGGTGAGAGAGGACAAGGGACAAGATTACACATGCTAAAGGAAGAAGGATGTGGAGACAAGACAAGTGACCTCAAAGCACTCCCATGGCTGCTCGCCAAGGTATGTCCTCCAAGGTGGGCTGACGCGATGACTTGTGAGAAGATGCAGTACAATACCCTGCTCAGGTCAGAGACAGGAGGATGCCAAAATGAATCCAAATGACCAGCAGCAATGAAAATAGCTCGCGCTGACACCAATGTTAAAAAATGGACTGCCTTGACAGAGTAGGAGTCTTAGTCTAGTAATTCTTTCAATACAAAGTGAGGTGGCAGTAATCAATTAAGACCTGGCCTGAAGAAACCATTTCTTGATACTGCTATGACTGTTTCTTTTAATGCAGTGCTATGGAGTACAGTGCTGTCTGGCTCACGCTCACTGTAAGATAGACAAGCTGGTACAAGAAACAAGAGTGAATTAATTGCTAATTACAAGCTACCACTACCTGACACATATTGAAGTCACCATAGCTCAAGACACAGATAATATTTTACAATATATGTCACAATTTTTATACAAATAATATATATATATTTTCTAAAAAAGCAGCTGACCTTCAAACAGTACCATGCCACCTGCTTGGCAGATACCTACCGACATAGTTTTCAACATCACTGACGTAGAAGGTGGGTGCAGGTACGGACAAACCCAGGCCGTCCTTCTTTGGGACAAGGATGGGCTCTGCAAAGCCATTTTCTTCCAAATACTCTGTTGTTAGCTGGCTGCCTGGCACTTTCACGACTATATCTTCAGCACTGAAAAAGTAAATACAGATTCAATGGCGAGGTGCTTCTGCGCAGAGTTTGGAATCCTCTGCATTTCTCTACTGAAAGGAAAAAGGTTTGAATTAGGTGCATTCGGTGTGCAAGACAAAAGCCAAAAAGCCATTTATTGCAAAGTACTCAGGGCATGCTAAAATCAGCCCAAATTGATTTGCTTGAGCCTCATGCACCAACTACTGGAAACTCCTAAAATAACAGCTTACGGAGAAAGACCATTTTCCTCCTCTACACAGACCCGTCAAGTTACCGCTGACCATTGTTAAAGAAATTAGTGTTAAATGCTCCACTCCAAAGAAGGCAAGATTTTAAATGTTACATAATCTCAAATACATTATCCAGGAAATACTTTGCAAATCCCTTTTAAGTAGTCAAATAAATTGCTTTGGAAATATTCCGCAAATCATTTTCAAGTCGCTGGGAGGGCATCAAAGGGACTGAGGGAAGGGCAGCTCCACCTGCACCAGAAGCTGTGGAGGGACATTCAAGCTTGATCCCTACATCTTTTCAAGAGTAAAACCCTCTGAATTCAGAGTGAAAAGTGACCCCACACAACGACCTTCAGTCCCAGAAGAGCCCTGCCGCCGTGTGTTGTTCGTCAGCCGGGCTCTGAGAAGCACCCGTCAGGCTGGGGCCATGGCTGCTGGTGGGGAACAGCAAAACTCTTGAGTTTTCACCCCAAAAAGCACTACCTCCCTGGGCAGGAAGGCCAATCCGTGACTGCCCTCTCCTGAGGCAGTTCTGAACTACAACTCACGTCTTCCTACGCACCAAAAACCTTCAGGAAAGGGGAGGAGGCCGCGAGTGCCGCCATGGTGGCTGCCCGCTCCAGCCCCACCGCCTTCCCCACCCCGTGAAGCCCAGCCTGCGGCAGAGCCCCCAACACCCCTGAGCTGTGGGGGCTCCCCTGCACCCTTTGCTGGGGGGGTTCCTCCTTCAACCCCTCCGCACAGGGGGAACCCCTGGCCCTGGGCCTGCTCAGGCTACCCCTGCGGGGTTTAATTTCTCCATATTTATATTTAAACCAACGTCCTCTGTACCAAAGAGGTTTTAGCCGTTTAGCTTGCTTGATCGCAGCACAGGTTTCACATTCATGGATAACTTGTGCAATAGTGTCCATAGGTAAGTCCACCCCTCGATCACGAGCCCATTTGTATGTTGCATCTCTTCCTTGATGACCTGAGGCATCATGGGCCCAGCGAGCCAAANACCCAGGAACGACTGCGCCAGAATGGAGTCTGGCACCTGCACTGAAGCACATGAATCACCCGTTTAATTTTTATTACTCCTACTATTACTACTCTAGTGCTAGTTGGGTATTAAACACTCAGGAGTGGAATGACATGAATCATATTTTTTTCTTTTTGCTGTCTTCACTGCTCCTCACCAAGGGACGGACTGTGGGACATCATTTACTGTCGTGTACTGCGACTCAGCGACGATGGTTCTGCCTCTGAACTGAGACCCCCGTCTCCATTCATCACTTTCTGACCGACGGCTGCTGGCTTTTGTTCTGTGAACATCTGCAGATCTCATTTGTTTTCTTCAGAAGAGAAAAGTTCTCAACAAGACTTTGCTTTCCTAGTGGTGTAATCATGATGTTGGAGGCCTGAATCTTGCAGGGGCTCCTTTTGGCTACAGACCCTTCTTTCTCAGAAACAATAATCTGGCAGCAGGATTTTCGCATGTGCACATTTATGTGAGAAACAAAGGAAAAAAATGGGGGTCCGTTGTTTTTTTTTTTACAATTTGTGAGTGACTCTGAGATACTGCATCCGTGAGTGCCACCTCAGAGGCCACCCAAGGTCACTGAAATCATCCTGCCCAAGCCTGAAACCTTTTTCAAGAAATAAGCTTTGCAATCTATGAAACTGCTCTGCATACCAAAAAAAAAAAGAAAAAAAGAAAAAAAAGAAAAAAAAGGCTAAGACAAAAAACACAAATAGCCAAGCAAATAAAAATACGGGATCCCGAGTTCTGTGAAACACATCAGCCTGAGACCCTTATCTGAAATTAAATGTGAAATTAAATTCTGCATGAAAAGGAAGAAGTTTTGTGTTTACCGAGTACACTTTACCAGTCCCCAAGGATTCTCCTAAAATAAATAGCCATTAATAATTAAGGATTTATTTGGCTAAGGCCTACATTAGAGAACCAGAAGAAAATCCTCACTCTTAATGGCTGTGAAGCAGCCTAATAAAGTGTGGAACATGTCACCTAACAATTAGCACTATTCATTATCCCAAATAAGAGAGCCTTTGTCACTGTAGCAACTGAGGACGTCGTTGTTCTTCTTTTCAAGATGGAGACAGACTTCAGCAAAACCATTCGTATTTTTGAGAACTGGATAATTCTACACAATAAATTGGTTTGTTTCTCATGCAAGCGAACGTTGTGGGTGCCAACCACGTTCTTGTCTTCACAAATACTAGCTGCTGTGGAACTGGGCTCACCCAACAGTAGATTTTAATATCGCTGCACAAACATAAAAAGGAAAAACCTGGGACACCTGCAATAAATCAGCACTCATTCAAACGTCATCACTCTGTACTATATAACGTTTTCAGCAGGGACCACCATCGGCTTCAGAGGACACTGGCTGTAAATGGTTTATCTGAGCAGCCCTGTCCATGCATGCAGCTGAACAACCTACCTGGGAAAAGTACGACTTCGAAGCTCCTTTATAAAGACTTGGCTCCCATTCTGTACAGGTTTGACCTCTGTAGTCTGTCCAGTATCGTGTTTATGCCAATTTCTTTTCTTTTTCACTGAAAGAGAATGAATTGGACAGTACGGTATGTTAAGTAGAAGATCGCTATTAAGACATCTGAAGGAAGGACAAATCTTCATTTAATTTCTTATATGAGCAGAGCAGAGGGAACCCCCACTATGCTGCATTGCAAATTATAATATTGCTCTCAATTGACCATTAGACAATTATACCGTAGCCTGAAGATCTGTTACATATTGAACAGTGTTCGGTTTGTAACATAAGGGCAACCAGAGGGATAATTACCGAGCTGCACAGCTACCGCAGGCTCCAGGCAAACACAGGCTCTGGATGTTTCGCACTTGCCAGACTACATGCTTAATCCCTATCACGAAACTCTCAGAAAGCCCCTTTTCTGCCTTCTCAATACACAGCACAGATCTTTATGAACATATTTGTCGTGAATTACCTTAGTCTAAAGGTCTGTCCAGCAGTGGCAGATTTGACATCAATTTTGATGGGCTTTGAATTATGCCCTGCACACAGCATGCACATGAAAGGAAAAAGAAAAAAAAAATACAAGGGCATCACAAATGCAATTTTTAGAACTCCTCTTATTCCTAGGTTTTGAAAGGCGAGCCAGGCTTAGGCCATAAATTGATGACAGCAGAGTGACAGCACCTCGACGGTGCTCCCAGCGGGTGACAGACATATAGGCAAGTCCGTCACGGGAAAGGGGTCAGCTGGAACAAGCACAAATAAGTAAAGCAAATGTCAATGCACTTCTGCCTTGCCTCTCTGACAGCCAGATAACGCGGAGCAAGAAAAACTGGTCCCGTTTTTTCTCTTAGTCAGCACCATCTCTCTCAGCTGTTACTATTTCCACAGTCTGTCCAGACATTCTCATTTTGGTAGAAAATTGGTTTTGTCCCAAGTGCATATTCATACTATTTCAAGCCTTTGTTAGTAGAATTTTCGTATGTCACAACTTTATTTTTCACCTTTGTTTTACATCATGAAACTCAGTATTTTACCCCAGAATCAACATCTCAGGCTTTTCTCGCTGTTCCGAACAGCTAGGGGAGGACCCAGACTCCTCGGGAACCACGCACGGACGGCACTCTCTCCTCGCCCTCTGCACGTGCACACAGATCCACCCACTTCTTCATTAAGAAAGGAATCCGGGGGCCACAGCTCTAAGACAAGAGGTTTAGGAAAAGCTAACTTTGTTTTCCCAGCCACAACCCTGGAACAACTCGAGTAAAGACATCTCCCAACGAATCCATCCCAGGTTTTGCACAAAGCATGCTGGTTTTATTAGTTCCATGCAGCTCTCCAGCCTAGCTGGATATATTCATTAAAGCTGCTACTTCTTTATCTTAATGACTCTCAGGCTTAGTGTATTAATTCAGTGCTCCTGGTAACAAAGGAAACAAGTCCTACACGAATGCCAAACCTTCCTCCTCTCCTTCCCTTTCCAGGGATTGCCTCCTTTCCCTCCCAGCAGATCCGAACCAACGCTGGGACGCTTAGCACGAGTCCCAGAGAAACAGGTGTCGCTTGCCACAGGGAAAATTAAAGAGCTTATCATCTTAGCGTGGTCTTTTACTACACTTCAGACAGCACACAAAATCAAGAAATAAAATCGGCAAATCAGCGCTGAATTCAGAAATTCACTGCAACTCACCCAAAAGCACCAGCAGCTATTTCCCTCGGCACCGAGCAGCGGCAGGTACCCACCCCTCACACCCACCCATCACCCACCCTTCCTCACACCCACCCATCACCCACCCATCACCCACCCTTCCTCACACCCACCCATCACCCACCCATC
>VZTO01013403.1:135533-181648 GCA_013400615.1 Syrrhaptes paradoxus
CTCACGCCCACCCCTCACACCCACCCCTCCTCACAGCCGCCCCTCACGCAGAGCCAACAAGACGCCTTTGCGGGCAGAACTTCCCAGGAGGTGCCATCTCCTGGACGGCAGCAAGCCGGCTGCTGCAGTGCATTAAACTGCATCAAACAACTGCCGTTTGGCCCACTTTCAGCCCTTCTCTTGATGTTTCATCTTTACCACGAACACCACAGTACGGATTAAAGGCCCATTAACATGTGCAACAAATACTAGCTTTGGCCAGAAAAAGCCACTTTTTTCCTTAAATGATTACAGATTTATTTTTCTGCAGAACTTTCTGATTCCAATTTCACCTTTGGAAAGTATAAACCCTTCCTTCTACAGGAAACCCTCCGGAGGAAAAAGGGAATATAGTTTTATGAAAACTGTATCTCAACATGAGTAATTCTAGACTTCAAAGGTATACTCACATTATTCCAAAGGTATTTACGAAGAAGGAGCAGCACTCTGTTGGTTCTCTATTGATTTATATTAAGGGTGGTGACTCCTGAAAAACAGCTTCAGCCTGACTTGGGTTTGCCTGCATCTGTGTAACTTCACCAATTCTAAAGAATTCCTCCTGATTTTCACTGGTGCAAAGACGACAGCAATCAAACCAAACGTTTCTGACCATGCTACGAAAATGAGTCAAGTCTGCCTAAACAAAGCACTTACATTTTATTTCAATGATGTCAGAAAATTCAGTATGTGTGTGATTTTTCCCAAAGAGGAGTCCCTACAAATTTCATTAAATCAAAATGGCTTAAAATGTCATTTGACAGGAAGCAATCTTCTGAAATAGTAGCCACTAAGCCACATTGGTCAAGTGGAAAAATGTAAGAAGAGGAAAATGATTTTTAAATGTGACATCTGGAAAGCATATATTGCGGAATGTGCTCCAGAAATACACATATATTTTTAAATCCAGACGAGATGCATAACAGACGATTGGTGTCTGTGTTTCCCTTTGCTAATCTTGCGATAATTAAATTCTACCAGTGAACTACTGGCTCTGGAACACCCCTTACTTGTTTATTACAGACCTGATCCTGCTAGGTAACTAGTTTAAACATATATTGGAAGAGTTTATAAACAAATGAGAGCGGCCATCTCCCAGCAGTCCCAGCAGAGCCCCAGTGCCGTGGAGCGGGACACCCCACGGACAAACGAACGAACGCGTTAAGCTGAGCTGCTCCTGCCTTCGTTTAGTCGGTCTTTTAATGTTCCCAGCCTACTGCACTCCGCAAGGAGGGGCTGCAGGACAGCAGCCTCATGTTTCAACAGGACCCACGATTCTACGAGCTACTGGTGAAAAGGGTTACGCAGCCCGAGAACCTGTGATCTTGCCCTTCACCGAAACCCAAGGTAAGGCCCTCCACAACCCATGTTCCAATGTTCCCACAACTTGTACACTCAACTGCTTTGATGATTGCTCTTGTACATCATTAAACTTCCTGTAACGCATCTGAAGGGAGAAAACAGAGTCGCAGTGCCGCGGAATGATGGAACGTTCTGCCTTCCCGCCACGCTGGGAACCACGTACGGCGATAAGACGGAACAAGCGACTGCGCTCCAGCAGCACTTTCTGCCTTGCCGCACGACGCAGAGCAAGGGACGCACTGCCAAGTCGGATTTTTATTTGGATAAAAGCATTGGATAGCCAAAAACCTTTATAAAGCATCAGCAGATTGTTGCTGATTCAGCTCTCCTTGTCTTAACTTTTAATTTTACCGAAACCGCCTTTTCCTGTATTCTAAGATTATGCACCACTGTTTTTATAGAATTGATATTTAATTCCTGATTACAGACTTTTGCTGCTTCTGATTTTTTTGCTCTCACACTGAAAAGTAGGTTCCTTTCATCATTCATAATTCAAAGCAAAGTGAAAGAAATCAAAGCATCAGTCACATCTCAGTGTTACACAAAAATTCGCAGAGGCTAGAAATCCTGTGCTGCTTCTTCCGTACAGGGGCAACAACAGCCTCAGCGGATCTGCAGCAGTACCCCCCTTTCCAGCACAGCCCATTCCAATACCAAATCGTTCACTTGAAGATGATTTGTGGTTACTTGTCGTACAGATTTCCAATGTGTTTGTCAGAAATCTTCCAGCGGAACATTAGAAAGGCTGACTCTTAAATCAAAACATTTTGTGGGGACATACTGGTTTTGTTAAGTCTTTCAGAAGAAGCCTCTCGAGGGGTTTTTTGCCAGCTCGCCCAATTGCTGGGTGCCCTGCTTGGACCAAAGTTATTAGCAGATCATCTGGGAGACAGGAACAGCTGCAGGTCATTCAGGTTTCCAGTTCACACTTGATTTTTAAAAAGTCAAAGTGGAATAATAATTCCCATTTTTGCCCCCAAAACGAACATTTCAGTCTCCTCTCCTTTCCCCCAGCAACTTTTTAAGCTCTAACTCTTAAAATGAGAGTGCAGAAATTGCTTACTTTTAAAATTATTGAATTACAACACAACAAAAGTCAGTTTCCAGCCTTTTCTTACTTTGCACTAAAAAAAAAGGAACATTATGATCTGTCGGCTCCTGGGAGATGAGCACAGGCTCTTCCTCTGTGTGTTGCTACAAGGTTGCAAAGCACCGAGAATCTCCGCATCACTGTCACTTATTTACAATAAATGGCTTTCAAGTTAAGCACTTCATTTTTTACAGGGATTGGTTTCTTTTTTTTTTCTCCCCATTGTATAATAGAAAGAATCTGTGAATTAATCTGACCAAAGCAAACCCATCCTACACTTCTTTTCCCAGACAAAACTCCCACTGAGATCAACCATCACTTTTACTCAGGAGAACTTTTTCTCACGAAAGAACTGCAAGAATCGGCACCCTCGGTGCATCCTACAATTTTGACTGCCACTGCAATCGCTACGGTTTTACATCCAGGCCAAGCGTAACGTACTCTCTCCTACTCTCCTCATCCAAAGACAAAAAACAGCATGTAGTTTCCAAAACTCACTGTATTGGAACTAGCTGTCTCTGTAGAATTTTTCTAGCCCACCATACTAAGTGCTCTCACAATTCTTAATTCTGTGGGAGGAAGGAAGCATCATCTCCATCAGTGGGACCGGAGAGCAATGCTGTCCAGGTAAGGTGCCTGGCACGGGCTCCTACACCCTGCCTGCGGCCAGGCACGGAGCTGCAGCCACAGCTCCACAATCCAATCCATGGTTTTCTCCCCCTAACACCTTTTTTTCACTTCATGACTTGAATTCCCATTTTTAGGTGTGTCTTTTTGAAATTTAAAAAAAAACAACACAAAACAACAAAAAAATCCTGGTTCTTTTGTTTAACCAGACAGAATCTGACATGCATCTGAGGACCAGCCGTGCCAGTATACTTACAAGTAGACTTCCCGTGGGTTTTCTCACAATTTGGACAATGATAGATGTCGATATCTGGTGCCTCTTCTTCTTCAACACCCACGCAGCTGGAATATATGAAAGCAAATATTATATTAGCTTCAGTCCGTCTCCAAACATGCAAGTACACAATTAATAACGAGAAAACCCAAGCCCCAATAAGCTGTGCATTTACTATGCAGCTATGCAGACTGCTAACGGCTATACCAAAGCAAAGCTGAGGTGCTTTTTACATCAAACTGGATTTTTTGCACCCTACGTTCCTGATGTGGTGCTAAAAAAAAAGTGTCATTCGGAAGCCCACTACCAGCTTGCTCTGGTCCTCCACTGAAATGTGGCAGAGAGCCACAAAGAATTTTTTTTTTTTCCCCCCAGGGAGACCATCTTGTATCTACGTAGAGTTCTCCACGCACTATCCCGCATAAACCTAATTAACAAAACACATCTTCTTCACCAAGCATGTACGGACAGCTGCTAGGTACCAGAGCAATCTTGGCAAGGCCTTCTATAGGTTCCACCTCCATTATAATATATGAAAATAAGAAGGAAAAGAAGACACAGCGCTTCTGCCTGCCAAGAAGATGGGTTGTATCATGGCAGCTGCTTAGAACACCCACTGAGATTATTTTGGGCGGCACAACGTACGTAACAATACAGCGCAGCCCGCGGGCACGCCGCGCGAACGCAATCCAAGGGCAGAACACAGCGCTGGGGAACAGCAAAGCTCAACGAAGGAACGAAGGACCCAAGATAAGAAGCTGTTGCGCAGCCGAAGAGCCAAGCAGCCAAAAAATCAGACTGCAGAATGGCGCTGCTTCCTTCCGATGGAGGAAAAGCAAACAGGATCCTGCTCCCGCTTGCTCGGCCTGAAGCGGCGCAGGCTGCACGGCGCGGTTGCAGCACAGAAAGAAGAATTTCATCTGGGTGCTGTGAGATACAGCCCTCGCATCACAGCCCACCAGAGCTCCGCCAAGCAAGAGGATCCTCGAGAGGCAACAAAGGCAGGTTCACGTTAACCGCCAGCACGAACAAGGCTAGATCACACCGCCCCAAGAGCACTCTTGGTGTTTCTCTGCTTCCCAGCCTGAAATGCCGTCTCCGTGCAGAGAACACCGAGACATCTCCTCTGCCAGAGAAAGGGTTTGGGCACACATCACAGCAATGCCATCTCCCTGCATGGGGTAGCGCTGAGCCTCCTCGCGTCCCGCTGGCAGCGCAGAGCAGCAATTAGTGCAGGGAGATGAGTTCAGAGTTTTCAGCTGCTGGTTCTGACCCACGGGAAGCAGAGGAGAGGGCGTTTGCTCCTCTCCCGCAGGCAAGGCAGCAGGGCGGGTCAGTGCTGGCAAGAGGCTTCCAGAATCTCTCCAACAATTCGCACTGTGTTCAAGCTCTTCAGGACAGTCCAAACTTACAAACGAGGTAAATAATTACAGAAATTCGTGTAGTTTGGATACACTGGTAATTACTAAACATGATGGTCTAGATGCAGCAAGGTCCCAAAACTCCAGGCTGCCGGCAGAGGGGAAGGGGCGTGGATAAAGCAAAGACAATGTACAGTCACGCACGTCCGCCTCTTCTACGCTTTTTTAAAGCCTTGCAAGCCACGGCTGCTGTGAACCAGCGACCTGGCTCCGTGGAGCTCAGAGCTTTTGGTGGCTTTGGGGTATGTGAGTACACACGCCAGCGCGCACGCTTGGGGCATGACAACTGTTAAAATCCACTGTGACCCGCTCTGCTTTCAAAGGGGGTTCAAACCACTTCTGAATCAGAGCCGCACAGTGACGTGGGACTGTACGCGTCAGGACTACAAACCACTTCACTTTGAGAAAAGAGCGCCAACAAAACCCACACTGAGTCTGCAACCAAGCTGGAAAAAGCCAAACTCACTAAGATATGGAAACAAATCTTTTTTGTAACCATTGTAAATGTTTTGTCAAAGTAAGATTCTGCCAGAAACCTTAGTGGGTACACCAGTGTGCATACGGGGCCCTGCTCCCTCCAAACCAAAGAGCACTGGGCGAGAGCAGTTCTGCAGCCAACGCCAGAGAAACTCTCTTTTTTGTGTGTTCAGCCTGTGAACAGGCTGGTAAACAGGACACCAGTTCTGAATCATGTAAAAGTAATGGCAGATTTGGTCTCTTTTTTTTTTTTTTTTTTTTTTAAATTATTAAACAGTTACTTGCAAAAATACAAAATTATTGGGTCTCCCTGGACAGACAGTATGGAAAACTGAAGAGTAAAGTTTGCAGACAGGAAAAATCATCACAACAATCCAGTCCTCAGAGTCAAGTACGTACAGGCAGTGAAATAACTGGATTAAGCAGCAGAAAATTTAAACAAACCCTGGCAGACTAGAGCAGGCGTAAGAGAACGGAGAGGATTCCTCTACCCATAAAGCTGCGTCAGCTGCTTATGCCACTGGATTCAGCTCGTTAAGCTTAGTAAAGGTATGGATTAGGCTCTACACAAGGGCTTGAAAAGTCTATATTTAGCTGAACTAAGGAGATGAGACCCTTGGGCGCCGCCCGGGTTGCTACGGGAGGAGGTATGAAAAGCTACGGCACTGGGCGAAGGCTTCAGTGTGGTGGGAGCTATTGTTCTGAGAGCAAGTAAAAATATTTAACTAGAACAAAATGGAAAAGTAAAAATAACTGACCTCAAAAGCAAATGGTCCTCTAAAAGATGCAGTCAGCTTTTCCAACTACAACACGGCTTTTGAATAAGGCTTGGCCATTTCCAGCCACGCGGCAGCAGAAGCTGCTCTCCTCCCTGTATGTGGACGGCAAGGACAAACCTTTCAAGTGACAGCCCTGCCGAAATGTCCCAGGTGATCTTTAACCGGAATATGAACCAGTTCCCCCTTGTGCCCCTTTTCTCAACGAAGAGAGTCAGGTATTTCCACCAGCAGATCTGGTTGCACATTTCCACGTCAATACATGCACAAAAAATGGCATTTCTGTAGTTAAAGACAGACTGGTGGGGACAACCCCTCAAGAACGTTCCTGCTAGAAGAAGAGTGAGGATTTCTTACTGGGCGCATTGGTTTCGTGCGGCAAAGTTTTGGCAGTGGGGGGTCCATCAGCTCCACAGCAGTGACCTCCCCTTGAGTTGGTCTCTGTAACATCTGCACCTGCGAGTGAGAACAAGAAGGAGACTGCCAGCCTTGGCAGAAGCCAGCACAGCGTCCTGAAGCGGTCTCCTGCCTAATTTATAAATGTATTTTTTCTCAGAGTGGTTAATTAACAATAGAATAGAATCAAAGCATTTCTCCAGCTGAAGAAAACCAAGTCATCTATAGCAGCTGAACAGTGCTGTCCTTCCCGTCAACCCCCCAAATTCAAGCATAAATGGTGCTTTGTGGTTTGCGTCTATTTTTTTTTTTTTCATGAGAATTCTCCACTTTGGTCCCTCCAGTTTCTTTTTTCAGCCCCATTTGCCTGTGAGAAACATAAAACATAAAAAAAGACTCGAGCCAAGTGTTTGACCCCCTACAACGATCAAACGGGTTGGGAGGCAGGCAGCGCAGGATCAGAGCAGCCTCCAGCAACGCGCCCGCTGCAGCCGGCCCCGCGTTCATCCCTCAGTACGAGCCCTGGATGCGTTACCATCGACAGAGAAGAACTGGGAAAAAACTCTCAGTAGCACTTTTGTGTGATTATTCAGATCCACCGATGAGATAAAAACGGACATAAGAGGCTGAGCGAAGGGAACCACAAGGCTTGCAAAAGGATGGGCAGGGAGCGGCGAGCCCAGCAGCAGGAGGCAGAGCTGGAAGCAACCTTTTGAACAACAGCAGGAGCAGATTTCTTTGCTTTATTTGCACTAGCAGTCCAAGAATGCATGTCACAAAGTCCACGGCCACCCCAAAACGGTGTGCTGCCATCCCAGCACAATGCCACTCTGCTGCAAGAACTCACAAATCAATCAGCACAGCGCTTACAGCGGCGAGAGAGATCGCTAAGCGCATCCCCCGGTTTGCGCCGCACAGCGACGTCGTACGGGGAGGTGTGCGCAGGTACAAAGCGGGTGTCCTCCAATGAAGCATTCAGGGATGTCCCTGCCGGGCTGTGAATTATCTCCAGCTGCTGCTTTTTAACTGCGTGACAACTAAGGCATCTGGCAGGAGCAAATACATTCTTCTTGGGGAAAGCATCAGGTTCCCAAAGCAAATTAGAAGGAGAAAACTTTTACTTGGTGAAGGATAAGGAAGGAAGGAAAGCAAACTCTCCGCAGACATCCTGCAAAGCCTTGTGCTCGCTGTCCCATCAGGTTAATGTGTGAGAGGCTGCAACCGCAACGTGCCAGCTGGGAAGCGGGGATGCGGCTGGCACGGCGGGTAAGGATGCAGGATGCGAGAGCCCCAGCCGCGCGGCTGCAGCCAGCACGCACCGCTCTGCCGTCCTGCTCGACCCACACAAACCGCCGTCCACCTTTGTGCCCGAACACAGTAAAGATGATAGAAGAGATTAATTACTGTGCACCCAATAATATCTTGTTGGAATGATTTAAAAGAACTTAATGGTCGATTTTTAAATGGTATGTAAGTCATTTAACTGAGGCTGAGGCAGTATAGTGAAACTAATTTGATAATGAGATAAAAGTGAAACATTATTACTGATGTATTTGAATTTTACCAAAAAAAAAGTAAATCCTTTGATACTGCAGCTGTTTAAGCTGATAGATCACACATTTTAAATGAAAATTAACACAGAAGCATTTGCAGTAAGAGGCTACAAAATAAATTTTTATTAAAAACTGCTCTTTGCTGCTTTAAAATGAAATTGCTTCTGCGTTCACAATGAAGAGATGTACAGATTTCAGTATTCTGACAGAGTGAACAACAGCTTTTTATGCAGGCAACAATAATAAAAGGTGCATAAATCAGAACTGGTTTTATAGCATGAATGTTTCCAAGGACCCTGATTTGGAATATTCAGTGATGCCATTTTAAGTAATTTTATGGTAAAAATTAACCCACATAGTATCCATTCTATCAAAACCTGTAATCTCCACCATCAACCAGAAGGCTAGCAGAAAAAAAATATTAAAAAATAAAACAACCAAACAAAAGGCTATTTGATCAAAATAAAATAAAACCTAGTAATACATAAGTAGAGCAGAAGGAAAAATAAAAAATCTTAACTTCTGAAAAAAAAAAAAACAAAGCTACACATTTTATCCATTCCCGAGAAGCACTCTTCAAACATTGCACAAACATGAAACAGAAGGTCTTCAGACAGAGAACTGGGTTTGTAAGGACAGCGGCAACCCAGCACAGATGCAACGCCGGCGGCTCCCCAGGATGCTCCGCTCCTGCGTGCTCCTGGCTGGGGATGCAGCATCCTCTGCTCTTTGCCCAGCGGCCACGGACCACACCACCCCTGATGGGCCAGGGCTCCCTCCCTCCCCCTCACCCCCCTTCCCTCCCATTTCTGGAGTGGGGAAAAGCCCACCTTTCCCCGTGCTGCACACTTTATCGACTGAGATGGTCAGTACAACTGTACCTTTTTGCAGCTGAGGAATTTGCCACGGGCGGGACTAGAGGGGTTTGCTCAGGCTGCTGCTGGCCAACGGCACAGCCCAATGCGTGGCACAGGTCTGCAGAGCTCACCGCCCCGCGCAGCGCTGCCGCCACATCCACGGGCAAATACATCGTTCGGAATTTGTAACTCGCAAACACATCACTGGACCAGCCGTTACATTCTGTGTATTTAACTCACAAATGGGTTCTCAACCTTTACCTCCTCACCAGAGGCACACTGAAGGCTCAGGGAATTTTGACACTGGTTAAAAACGACACTTCTACACGTGTTTCACACACCCACGTATCTGCTTCTCCTTCTCTCCCTGAATCAGTCCAAATCCAGGTAACTTTTATTCCCAGCCACAAACCTGGGATACCAGCATTAAGTGTTGGGAAGTGGTGATTGATTTCACACTCCTTTCTCTTCTCACGAAGGCTGGAGGCAGTGGCAATGGTCTGAAGGGCAGGAGAGCAGAGGGGTGTGCTGAGGGACCCGTCTTCCAGCGTGCTGGGGGTCCAGCAGGGGTACAGGCAGGAGGGGGGCGAGGGCCAGCTGCCGGCTCTCAAGCAGCAAGTGGCTGCTCGATCCCAGCACATGAGGATAAAGCATCAAAGCCCCAGGCGGGGCGGCTATTACAGTGCAGGAGAAGCATTTATGGCATTTTTATAGGTAATAAAGGTCATAATTAGTAATTAACCTGAGCTCATACCTATCCCTTAACAACTGGTATAATTTCTCGATGTGTCATTTATCACGCGTTGCACAATAATGTTCTTCCTCAACAACGCAGTGTCGTTTGTAAGGAAGACACCCATCCAGTCTGAGAAGCCTCCACCATCTGAAAAAAAACTGCAGGTACTGCTGGAAAATCAGGACTTCCCAGCAGCAGAGAGACTCACACTTCGCACTTTGATGCCAGGCCAATGTGAAGTGACAGCAGGCTCTTGAGTCCACACCACAGCATCCAGAGATGCAACAGCCAACACCGTGACTGCAAGAGATGTTAAGAAAAGACAAGAAAAGGGAAAGAAAGAGGCTGTTCCAAGAGCAGTGAAACACGCGTGTGCTGCTTTTCTGGTGGCTGCTGCAGGGTGAACTCTGACCAGGGCTCTTCCATGTGTGTGCAAGCAGACAAGCCTTTTCCTAAGCAGACGGATTTATCTCATCTAACCAGCCACACATTTTCACAAAACATTTTTGAGACCTCAAGCCTGCTGTCGAATACAGTTAAAGCTAAATGGCAGGTTCAAAAGCCATTTGGGAGAACAGAAAGACACGCACGTCCAGGTCACTTCAGGAGGAGATCCAAGAGCAGGCAATGGCAGGAGAGAACCCACGTGCGCTGGCTGGACACGCATGCACGTGTGCAACATGTGGGACCTGGGGAATTGGGGCCCAAAGGAGAGAGAACCCTGGCCACACTGGGTAGCTAGAAGTTCACACCACCTCACACAAGCTCACTCTCTGTGCATTAGGAACATAAATTCCCAGGGAAAGACCTCCTCCCAAAACACAACTGCACCTCTGGAACTCCCCTCAGGAGCACAGCGGCTTCAGCCACATGCAAACGTAAAGGCAAGAAAATCCTCGCTGTCCATCGGGTCATTAGGACTGTCCTTCATCTTATGTAATTATGTCACTTCTTTGACTCAGTTTCTCCACTTGTAACGCAGGAATATTAATACCTACCTGATAGCCTTGAAGGCTGTGTAGTATAATTAACAAATATTTGCTTGGTGCTTTGAAGATGACAATCTCTGTGCTAGGGCTGGGTTGTGCTACCTACAAGCAAAGCTTCTGCTTTAGAGGTTTGTCTCCACTGCCCGTAAATTCTCCCGTGGGAATTTACAAGCATATGTTTTCCTTGTGACATTATCCTTTGCTGGGCTTCAGACAACTCCGTGCATTTTCATGGTTACCTTTTCAAACTAAAATGCACATTTGGGTTTCTGCAATTCTGGGTCCAACGCTGGGGCTTGTTTAAAGCAAACACACTGTATTTGAAGCAGGAAGAATTAGCCTCCTTCACGTTACAAAAATCTTGAAGGGGCTTCTTTTCTCTTCCACACAAGTTTGACCACATTACTTCAATCTGAAGAGGATGGAGAAAAATCCAGGAGACGGTCTGGGCACCAGAGCCAGCAGAGACTGACCCTTGGTGACTGCACACTGCCGAAGGCATGATAACTATGGATACACGGCCTTAGACTGCGCCTTGGTGGGGAAAGGTCCTCACAGGAATGCTGTGCTAACACGGGACACAAGTGACTCAAGCACCACCGGCACTTCTGAATAGTTGCCATACCCCAAAAAGCCACAAAATCATTCAAGTACCTGGGGGCCGGAGGCACGACATAAAAAATGTTTTATTCCAGCAAAGAGGCACAACACCTTCAGTCCTGCAGCTTCCTCCCGGCTGCGTGGTGTTAAATGGTCACACTCATAGAATCACAGAATCGTTAAGGTTGGAAAAGGCCTCAAGAATCATCAAGTCCAACCGTCAACCCAACCCCACCCAACCCACTAACCCATGTCCCCAAGCACCACATCCACACGTTTCTTGACCCCCTCCAGGGATGGTGACTCCACCACTGCCCTGGGCAGCCTGTTCCAATGCCTCAGCACTCTTGCAGTGAAGACATTTTTTCTAATCTCCAGCCTAAACCTCCCCTGGTGCAACTTGAGGCCATTTCCTCTTGTCCCATCACTTGTTCCTTTAGAGCAGAGCCCAGCACCCCCCTCACTGCCCCCTCCTTTCAGCAGCTGTAGAGAGTGATGAGGTCTCCTCTCAGCCTCCTCTTCACTCAAAGAGTTGTGGTCAACGGCTCAACATCCAAGTTGAAGGACTGCAAGTGATGATCTCCATACTCTTGAGATACACTTCCCCTTTGATGTGAAAAGCCTGGTACCCCCCCTTCCAGCACCCAGAGTGAGGGATGTGCTGTTTTTCCATTTCTACCTATTATTTGGGAATTATTTGGGGCATGGGGGTGTTGCCTGCTCTTTCTGATGTTTGCAATTGTACTGGAAGTTAATTGCTTGCTTTTAAAGTCGGTGCCCTTTCCTTTTAGAAAGAGGAACAGAGTAAATCTGTTACAGTCCGGTTGAGAAACGCAAAAATTACAGCAAGGAGCTGCTCCCTCTGCTTCTTCAGCCCTGCACTTCAGCCAGTTGTACCAGTTTTGCTGTCTCGGATAAACTTTGCTCTCAAGTTGACCAAACCACATTTTGTGATTTTTTTTTTTTCAACCATGTTTGCAGTTGTGGCATGCAGCAAAGAATTAGCCCTTTGGGAGAAAGCATGAATTACTTGACCTCTATAAAACTACTTGTAAAAGCGAGTGAAATCGGGACCTCCCTGAAAAACAGATGTTATGGCCAACCCAGCCAGCTGTAGAAGATTTTTTTCATTGCAAATGGCAGAGGAACTTCAGGGATGTTACTGACCAGCACAGGTGCTTGTCACCTCCTCGATTAAGAGATAAAAACCTGCCCTATTTCTGGTGTGAAGACCCTATCTCTGCAGTATACAGGCATTCGAGTGTACGTTCCATCTACATGTTTATCACAGCCACATCTGCAAAGGTCTCGACACGAACCTGTCAAACCCCCACGATGTGAAACAATCGGCTGCTTGGGACAGGGGCTGGCTGCTCTCACTGAAAGCGGCAACCCACACTGAGCTCTCCGGGGAGCAAAAATCACAGGCTGAGCTTTAAAAACAAGGATTGAACATTTTTCAGAAGGTGCACCCTAAACTGCAAGGAAAACTAAAATAAAGGTAAGCCTAGAAACAAAACGCAGACACCGAGCGCCTAAATTACATTCAGAGAATTACAGATTTTACGTAATCAACAATATCCAGATTGTTCAAGCCTGAGTCATAAAACAAGTATAAAAACACCAGAAACAAATCATATTTAGCAGCTGAGGTTATTATTAGAGCACACATTTCCCTAAGGTAGAATAGTTTTGTCTCTATTACACTGAACACTATTAATGATAATCTGCCCTCAGTTGCTATTTCGGTGAGCAGGTTAGTTGTTGTGGAAAAAGACATCCTGTTTTTTGAACACGCTCTATCCGATCCACTCGCTCAAGTCCCCAGGGATTCCTGTAATCTCAAGACATTACAGAGGAAATAAAAGTTTAGATCGCTCTGCAGAGTCTTACTATTTTTACTTGGTTGCATTGCTGCTATTCGTAGGCATAAAATGCTAAACTGCTGCAGTGCCTTAGGTGCATAAAACACATTTTCAGCCTCTCTGTATGTTCAATGTACCATAAGAGAGATTCTTCTAAAGATGGGTCCTTGAAATACAGTGTGTGCTACACCACTGCTTCACCTTAGGATGGAATGTGTTAGAAGAAGAATTGTACTTTTTCACCTCAAAAGAAGCAGTAAAAACTGATATGCAAGAAAAAATAGAAAAGGGGGGGGGGGAAAGGGGGTTTTGTCTTGAAGCAAGCAGCTGAGTGAAGCTGAAGAAAGGGTTGTGGTTTTTAAAAGCACCCCTGAAGCCCCTTGGAAGGCCAGGCGTGATGTTCAGAAGCCTCTGAGCTATATGCTAGCTATACTACATACTCTTATTAGCGAAAGAACTGCGGGAAGCGTTTGATGCTGACCAAATCACCAGCGTCAGTAACACGGAGAGACGGGGAGCTCCGCCACCCAGCCGTCCAGCCACAGCTCCATCCCTCTGTCTCACTCCCGACCCGTTTCAGGCTCTGCAGAGTCACGTTCCTTGTAAAGCAGCACAGGTTTGGCTGCATTTTTCTTTCCTTCAACTGTGTAACTCTGAGCCACATTCTGGATGCTGTTCTAGTCTTTCTGGGCTGCTCTTGGGGCACAAGGGACCAAAAAATTGCCCTAATTGCTCAGGTGGGATTTACCTGGGAGCCACGGAATGAGCCTGCGTTACCTAATTTCACACCAGGTAACAAAAGTGCTCACTAACGTACCGAACACAAGACTAATTTAATTTTCCTTCCTTAAAAAACATACAGTTCTCCCAGCTGGAGTAATGCAGAGAACCACGATCTTCACTTATTTAACATACAAAGGACTGGAGCCTGGTGAGCTGTTACAAAATCATCTCTTTATCTCTTTTAATATCACGTTGAGCTAATGTAATCACTGAAGAGTGGTTTCCCAAGCTTTGCTGGTCTGTGGAGTCCTATAGATTTTCCTGACCCCCTCCATAGAGCAAATTTCAGCCTGCTGACATCAGGCTTATTTTTCTTAGATCAAAAGTCTCTTGAAAACAGCCAATGATTTCAAGGGGTCCCTGGAACATGCTGAATTAGAAGAATCTCTTTTCTGACACCTGGAGAAACTCAAAAAGATATGAAACAGTCTAGGTTTGGCCGGCCAATTTTATAAGAAAGCAGGAACAACTGAAAAGCTGTTTTAATTTAGAAGAGCCATCAGTGATGACGATACCGGCACACTCGTTAAGGCACAGCCACACAGAGATGTTGGTGCCCAAACCCAACAGCATCAATACACCCTCAGCTACTCAACGGGACATTCACAGAGCGCTAGCATGACCCCACTGTAGAATAAAATTTACCCTTCCTAATGAATACTCAGTAATTAGCAACAAACTGTCCCACTTGCTTGACAACAATTTGATGGTTGTCAACAACTCGATGGTGTTACAACTTGACAGGTAACATCATTTTCTCCCTTAACAAACCAGCCAGATTTGAAGATAATAACTCCTCTGTACTCGTTTTATTGCAAAGTGTTTTCCTGGTGCAGCACAGACTGTTTCTTTATTGCAGCGGCTGTCTGGGATTTGAACACAAGTCAACACGCAGTCCACACCTTCCTTCTGGCCTTGTTATTTCTCCTTTCCATGCCAAATTCCTCCTTGTTGCAAGAGCCAGCCAGCATCCCTGTTCTCACCTAGTTATCAAGAAAGCCTCCAGGAAGAGCTCAGAGAGTATTTTACAAACATCAACTTGCAGAAGAATTCAATTTTCCTGGTTCTGTATTTAATCCCCCACCGTGCTTAGGAACCACAAATCTTTACATGAGGTGTTCAGTGTCAGGGAAACTTGCGGAAAATGCAGATTCTAGATTAATGTTTGAGACTATGCCCTGAAAAGGCATTTTTAACTTGTGAACTAGAGGTTTTGCACAACCTGGATCTAAGACATTTGCTTACACCTAGGAGTTATGCAATCACGATATACACGGACACATGGAGACCTTATGCCCTGCAGAGTGTCTTCGTGCCATAGTCACCCGGTGAAGCTGCTCGCAGGTCCTCCTGACCTCCTCTGGGGACCCTGGATTTCAAGAGAAGAGCTTCAACTATTGTTTCTTTGCAGAGGCTGGAATCAAACAACACTCTCGGGTCTTTTCACGGGGTGCCATGCAGCTTGTTCAAGTGCTAGAACAACCCAGCTCCGTTACCAGCCGCTCTGCCCAGGCTCATACCACCTCCCACCCCGCACCCATCACGCCGGGGAGCGCTGCAGCGGGGACACGCTCTGTCCCCACGCTCACGGGCTCGGGGAGGCGGAGCAGCCGCATCGCCCTCACTGCATTGTGAAGCAAGGGTGGCAGAAGGGGGGAAACCCCAGCTTGCTTCTCTCTTCCGTGAAGCTGCACCTGGCACTTGTGCAGCTGCACCACTCGCGGTGCCCAAGCCAGCACAAGAGCCCGGCACCGCGCTCAGCCCCGGCGCGGGCAGCGCTGCCCCGCGAGCCGTCATGAGCTCAGCCTCCAGCACGCTCAGACCTGCAATTCTGTTCCCTTCAGGAGCAACGACAAACTGTAAGCAGTGACCAAATAAGCTCCTGAAAACAAGTACTGTTTATTTAAAATAAACCTCCCTCCAGCCTGGCTGTGTGCCTGTCTCTCTCCTAACTGTTCCTACGCTAGAGTAGTCTCCACGAAGCTTGCTCCCTGTGTAACCTGAAAGCCACCGCTGTTCCACTCTTCAGAAGGTGTTTCAATGGCTTTAAAGCTCTTTTGATCTCCAAGTCCTCAGCTGGCAAAACATGGCCTGAGAGAAGAGAGGGATCCTTTGAGCAAACAGCTTGCCTCTTATTTTTCAAGGGTGCACTGGGGCGTGCCAGGCTGTTCTGGGTTCCTCTTCCATGGCCTTCTCTGAGGCTGAATTCATAGAAACATAGAATCACTGAACAGCTTGGGCTGGAAGGGACCTCAGAGATCATCCAGTGCCACCCCCTGCCATGGGCAGGGACACCTCCCACTAGCCCAGGTTGCCCAAAGCCTCATCCAGCCTGGCCTTGAACCCCTCCAGGGATGGGGCATCCACAGCTTCTCTGGGCACCCTGGGCCACTGCCTCACCATCCGCACAGGGAAACTTTTCTTCCTCAGATCTCATCTCCATCTCCCCTCTTTCAGTGTAATTAGTACAACTGTTGAAAAACTCTGATAACCCCATAACTTCTCACTTATTCATACAATTAATAAAAGTAATTATTAGTAAATCAACACAGATTCACTTCTCCTCTGTCACAGTTCGGTCAAACCAAGCAGGATATGTTTCACTTCGAATATGCTTGATGTAACTGTTCAAAATCCACCAGTTTTTGAAGCTGTTCTGGAAAGTGAGGACCTCTAAGAATCACCAGGTATTCACTGAGAAGGTTAAGCTCAGCTTTTGCAGCCCTGCCAGGAAGGGAGGCTCTGACTCCATCGCAGGCGGGTACCACCTCCGCGGGGCTCCAGGCTGCGGTGAAGCCTGTGCTACCCACTACTCCCATCGCAGGAACCGACCAAGCCAGACCTGCTGCTGGGGAGGTCATGTACGCTCCAGGCTGGCCACAGTGCAGATGGACTGAAGCTGCTCCTGAGGGTCCACGCTCAGAAAAGCTTGTACTTTCGGAGGCAAAGGGTAGTGACAGGACAAGGAGTAATGGGTATAAGCTGAAAGAGGGTAAATTTAGACTAGACATTAGGAAGAAATTTTTCACTATGAAGGTGGTGAGGCAGTGGCCCAGGTTGCCCCAAGAAGCTGCAGATGCCCCATCCCTGGAGGGGTTCAAGGCCAGGCTGGATGAGGCTTTGGGCAACCTGGGCTAGTGGGAGGTGTCCCTGCCCATGGCAGGGGGTGGAACTTGATGATCTTTAAGGTCCCTTCCAACCCAAACCATTATGTGATTCTATGATTACCATTCTATGATTTCCAAAGGCTATACCCACTTCCTTCCCCATGGCAACCAAGAACTTCAGTATTTGTTCAGTAAGATAACAGTTTTTTACTGACAGCCATTCACTCAATTCCAGGCAGCAACATGAACACCGTGGATGCCCTGCCCGAGAAGCATCCATCTTCATCATGAGCAGCACGCAAAATAATCTATTCAACATAACGCTCAATCTCCTATCACAGGTGTTTCCATGCTCATTTCAATATGCTGCTAATTACTGCTTTAATTTTCAAAGCTTTCCTTTAAAAAGGGCAAGAAATTCCCCAAGGGAACGGCGGTGGTCTTTGCTGAGGTGCGCGAGCCAACACACCACTTCGCTGCACAGCCTGTGCTGACTCCGAAGCCCAGCTCGGCTTGGATTCAGGTAACTTCTGCAATGCAACCGGCCTTGATATTCGGGACGAGTGGCAAGGAACTGAGTCCTAGCCTTGGCTGTCCTGCCCTGCCACCGAACACCGGAGCAGTTCCTGAGGTTTGCCCTCCACGAGCAGCTGAGAGGTAGGGACACAATTCTGCTTTTCTGAAGCGACAATAAGTAGGTCATGCAGCAAGCAGAGACTTGCTTTAAACAAAACACACACATTTACAAAGTGAAAACAGTACCAAAGAGACAGGAAGCCCAGGTAGAAGACAAAATATTAACACAAATAAACTCTGAAACATCTTTGCTGCACATTTCCTGACCCAGGAACATGAACGGCGATTCATATGGAGAATTTGAGATGTGCACCTCCTCCTGAGCCCTGTCTCCTGCCACCAGTGCCATGGCACCACAGAAACAGCACATTTCCAATCACTGAAAAGGTGTTAAGCTAAAATGCTTTGCAAAATGTGAACTCGCACAGAAATTTAATCATCTGAGCCAGCTTCTGCTCTTACAGTCCATCTCTGCAATGCATGTGGGAGCTGAGTTTGGATCTGCTTACATCTTATTCATAGAAAGAAACCTAAATATGAATAATGAAACAAAAAAGGGAAAAACATCTGCATTGAGACAAGTTAAAAGTACGCCAGTGATCCTAAGGCTGTTCTTCAGATATACACAGATCTAGCCCAGGTCTTCTCATGCCTGGATGGTTTATTCTGGGTCAAATACCTTTCTCCTGGGTTCCAGAGGAAGTTTGATCTTACAGTCCCTCTTGTCATATTAATATTCAAACCAACTTTTCCCTTCAGTTTAGCTTCTGATTAAGTTGCACCATTTTTTTTTTTAATTCACTGCAAGGCACTTTAGTTTCCAGAATAAACTATAAATGTGGAATCTCTGACACCAGTAGCGGACCTTGTTGAATTTGTCACCTATCTTCTCAGAATTAAAAATAAAATTTAAAAAAAAAAGCCACTGCTACACCTCTGCACCACTGGAGACGCAGATATGCCAACACGTGTATAAATCCACATGGACAGACACAAAGAACGTATTTATGTTGTGTGAGCAACACCCAGTGCTCAGAGCTTAGCATGGGTGCTAGCTGCAGCCTGGGGGCAGAGACTGACCCAGCAGAAGTGGCAGAGGGAGGAGATCTAAGAATAAAGCATCTGATCAATGAGTTATTGATAAACTCAGACCCCAAGCCAAGCAGGCCTTCTGCATGCACTCCTCCCTGATTTCAAACAGAAGTTGAAATGCAGTTCTGTAAGAAAATTTTGCACAATTACAGCATCTTTCTACCGAGTAGCACTTGTATGAGGCGCAACTCTACAAGCGGCAAGGCTTGTGGCTTTGTTTAAAGCTCAGCTGTGCAACCTCATCCTTTAAATGACTGCACAGCAGGACCTGGATAAGGATGAACAAAGTTCTCCTCGCTGCACTCAGGAAGAAGAGGCTCAATATTGCATACCACCATCACATTTCGGGAGCAGAATGAGTCTGCGGTGCAGTAATTCAGCCAAGCTGGACTGGATGGAAAGCTTAGCCACCCCACCCCACCAAAGCCCATATGACAAGTTGGCTGTGATGACCACCACACCCTACGTCTCCTGTAAGAGGATGATTTGTGAGGGCTGCAAGGGTCCATATGGGTCTATGCTATCCCTTTGTTAACATAATGTACCCTCAGGTCTCCTTGGCTCGTAGAGAACTGTCATTGCCACCACCTGAATTCCTGCAACTTCACCGAAACACAGCTCAGGATGACAAAGGTCTTTAAGGAGTGAGTGGACCATCCACCTTCTGTGTGTGTTGAAATCAACGCCTACGGAGAAAATCTGACAGCGAGTGCATCTTAAAATCAAACAGTTCTGCTATCAGCATGCAACTACATGATGAAAGCAGAGATGTGCTTCATCAACACTTTTCCAGATCCACCCAGAAAACGACTTTTTCCTTCAGCCCTCATTTTTGGGCCCTGATGAACCACTGTGATCATTTCTAAGCTAATTAGAGGAAGGCTTGACTTGATCCAGACAACTGAGACCCAAACAAAGCCAAGAGTCCACCTGCAAGCCTGGAACCTCAGGCTGCCAGTTCCTCAAAGCAAGCTGTGCTGCAGCAAGGGCGATGTCCCCGGGCCGGTCCCTGCCAGCCACCCGCCGGGCAGGCAACGGCCCCTTGCAGCACGGCACCGGTCCTTCCCAGCCAGCATGGGCTAAGGGCCCCTGAGCCCATTACAAAAACGTACAGCTGGTGATTTTGTGCTTTGCCTTGTTATAAATAATAAGATTACATTTTCTTCATAGATCTTTTGATTTTTTTTCCTTTGGGAGACTTGCAGGTTTTAATGGCATTAATTCCTATTTGCCAACCTTGTCCATATAAATGAGGATGTTCATTAAATCAATGTTAAGTGATGAGCACTATAATTAGGACACATTTAAAATGCAGCGTGTCTAAATCAAAGACTATCCAAGATGTTCTCTTTTTTATTAAGATATAATTTGAAGGAGGCTTACTGTTTAGTTTAAAATGAGTGATATTTTCCAACAACCTCTTCTCACTAAGGCAACGTACAGACCAAGGAAATACACCACAGACTGGCTCTTTCTAGTCGACATTTTTTCATACGCTCTGGAGTATGATGTCTTTCATTAGCTATTATATTAATATTGAGTTCACTGCGTAATTTTTTGCCACTGACAGCACTAAAGAAAGAAAGGAAAACAAAGAAACACAAACTATTTGGCCCTGTGCCGCTAACACAGTTATGATTTTGGGAAGCAAAACGGAACGTCATAATTTTGACGAGAAGTTGCCCAGGTTACAGCGCTTGTAGTTTATTTTATTTCACTAGGACGAGGGGCTCATTGAGGACACACTAGCCAGACCCACCCCCTGGGAGGAGGTATCGGCTAATGTCGATGTAAGCGCACCGGAGACATTACAACTCCAAGCCCAGGACCAATCCATTCCTAGAGCATCTTCTGCGTTGTCCCGTGGAGATCCCCCAGCAGTGAACCACGCAGTCTGTGTTGGCCATTTTACCAGCCGCAGCTGCAGACTAGACAAGTTTTAGTCTTTGAATATAAAAGTCACCCAGTGGGGCTCAGCGAGTCATGCAGAAAATCTGGGGCAGACTTAGGAAGCAAGTCCAGCTCTCCTGGTTCCTACTGCTGAAAGCCAACACTGTCACAAGAACAGCCCAACCACAAATAAATTTAGGCTGAAAAGAAGGTTTCTAAGTAGCGGGTGAGGGTGAGAAGTGCCAGATGAGACCCTTTTCCCTTTGTTATTTTATATCAAATCAAAATTCTATTTCACCTCACTGTCATACATTTTAAGCTAATTAAAGGTTTAGAGATTGACCCCAATGTTTAGTCACAAACTCCAGCTGGCTGCAAGGTCTGTCATCTGGGTGACATCAAAGGCAACACCTTCAAGAGGTCACCTTCACCAGAGACAACATGGGGAGAATGGCTTATTCAACCTTTAGCACAGCAACGTATTCCCATCTATATCCAAAATTCATCATCTTCCTGTGACATCCGCATCATCAGGGCCTCGTTCTGTTCTCAGCCACACCAGGCTGCCAGGTAGGACCACGCTAATGGAAATCACCATTCATCCAAATACACCTGGGATTAGAATTTAGATTTTACTATTTCACAGCTTCTTCCCCAAATCCCTGCCCTAGTTACAAAGTTTGTCCTTGAGTTTCTTCGCTTGGCTGTTGCCCTCTTGCCTGGTCTTGTGGCAGCGCCAGCCCGGGTCGCACTCTCCACCCTCGGCCACATGCAGCGCTTGTGCTCGGCGCAGGACGTCTGCGGAGACAACCCGTTACCATGCCAGGGATTCACCGCTGCAAACAGGGCTCTGCCAAACACAGCCTGCTTGGCGGAGACGCTGCCCAGCCCCGGGTGATTACAGCTGTTCTGATTCTTGTTCTGCCCCTTCTCCTTACTGGATTTCCCAAAAACAGATGGGACATAAGCCAAGAGGGAAGGAACCCAAGAAAGAGGCGGTGATAAAAAGCAGGAACAAAACAAAACTCAAGGAAAAAAAATTACAAAGCTAGAGAGAATTAAAAACAAAAGGTCAAGAAGTCCGTTAAACAAACACCACACAAAGAACTCTCAAAATCATCCTCTTATTTTTCAATTTATTCCTTGTGTAACTCAACTGAAAGAAGACGCACCAGTCCACAAAAGAATCTGGCCACACACAGTAAGAAAACTTCCATTTTTTTCTAGGCTACTAGGACATAAGAAGATTGCAGGGGGCCTAGAAATGCCCATCACTACGGGATAGCTGGGGAAGGTTACACAGCCCAACATGTTGTCCACGGCACTACACATTCAACAGCCCCGTGCGGTGTCTGAGCTCTGCAACAAAAGGTGTTGATGAGGGCAACGAGGCTCCCGGAGGCTTTAAGGTGTAAGCTGATAGCCTGCAGGTGTGAAAGAAGAATTGGTCTGCACACGTGTTTGCTCTCTTGTTGCTTGCTTTCTCCCCCCGCTCCTTTCGCCGGTTACCTCCTGTTCTTTACGTACGGTTTTCCATTTCATCTTCATTGATGTGCCAGGTGTTAGCTAGTGACCGCAGAACAGCCACCAACCAAGACGCCCGCGTAACAGCATCTAAGCTCTTCTGTTACAAAATACTGAGATATACCTAAACATACCTTTTTTTTGGCACTCTGCACAAGAATTTGAAAGCGAATTCACACGAGCAGGCTGCACACCTCCTGCCTCCCTTCGCACACATGCTCCAGCGAATGCTCAGGTGCAGAGCACAGCCCCTTTCCCAAAACTCGTCTCTCCATCCTGGTGGCACTCAGCTCGGGGACCAACACAGCGTTCCCTCCACGCAGGGACCCGTGCAGGTCTTTTGACCCAGTAGTCAAGAGGCAGACGCAATAACCTCAGTGACAGCAATGTGACGGGAACCAGCAAGGACAATCTGAATTGTGGCCTGACCCAAACCCCATCAGATCACTAGGAATTTTCCACTGACCAGCTTCCAAAACCATAACATAAGGATGAGTCCTCTCCACTTAAATCTGTCCCTTCCAGTCCTGACCGAGATCTTAGAGAAGAGGCCACCAAGTGCTGCGAGACCTCGGACTGAAGGGTAAGAAACTCAATTCCCATGTGTGTCTCTGCAGCGAATTTCAGTCTGTCCAGATAAAAAAGTTTAATGCTTGCCCACGAGCATCCCATGGGATGGAAATATTCTCCCAGTCTGGAATCTCTGAAAGCACCTGAAAGTGCTTCTATCTCTGCAGGTGCCAGGCGTGTTTCCTGTGTCAGCACAAACACATTTTTTTCTAAACAGGCCTAGCCTACTTGTTTACACACATGATGACACACACTGTTTGAAACTAGGTTTCATCATCTCTACATCTATGAAACCAAAACATTTTTGCCTTGTCTCCTACACATGGACCAAGTGGTTCTCTTTGGCAGCCGTGATGCATAAACCCTTCCAGGAAACACAGAAAGAGGAAAAGAACACCACAAAAGAGAAAATGGTCTCATCCGCAACCAAATGGCCAGGTACTCCGGAGACTTCACTAATGAGAGTCATCTTTTTCAGAAAATGACACTAAAATTTCTATTTTCATCCTATCTTACAGATGATAAGTACTGCTGAGGAGAGACTTGCTTCTAATCTCAAACAACACTTAGCACCACAGATCTCAACCTCCACTGAAGACTAGATGCTAGACCGTAAAACGTAAATGGAACATGTATTTGTAGGGTCTCATACAGCTCTTCCCACAGTTCAGAACTGCAGCCTTGCTTGCAACCTACAACCAGCAGAAACCATGGATGGACCTTTGCAACGCAATCCTTTAGACTCCATCCCGCTATGCGTGTTGAGCGTGAGCAGGAACATCTCAGACCCCAAGAATGACAGAGCTGGAAGGAGCATGGGAGGTCACTCGAGAAAATACTTTTGAGAGAGTAAATACGCTTGAAGTAGAACATTTTGCCCTGGAATTTGAAGTGTGTTTCTGCTGTACGGGGAAGGAGAGCCTGGGCCTCTCTCAAGGACAGGTCACCCCATGCAATGGCAGCCCTGGCAAACAACCGTTAACCCCTTCTGCCCTGTCCTAGGGAAAGCAGCAGCCTCACACTCTCTAATGACGTACGCAGCTCTGGTGGTTGTTACCAGCTTACCGCATGGACCAGCCTCACGTTCACCTTATGGGCACGATGCCTTCCAACTTGCCACCCTCACAGGATACTCCTGATAAAAGCCCCTTGTCAGCAGAATAACTCTTCACACTAAGTGTCTTGATGACCGAGACCTAAAAAACAAATGGGGTAAAAACTGACGTTTTCCCACTGAGGTCACAGGAGTAAAGAGCACTTGCAAGCCGAGTACTGGCCCTGGGGCTCAGGCCGGATTTAAACTCTCTGTCGTTTTAGCAGCAAGAAATCAAAAAGTGGACTCACGCACAAAATTGTCCTTTTCCCTTCCTCCCTGAGGCTCCCAGCTCGCTACCAGCCTACGGAGGCAACTCTCCAGATACCTACAAATCCCCTGTTTACCTCCAGACACACTTCGAGACTGCTACATGGAATTAGGTGCTGGATTGATCAAAACAAGTCGTCATTTATCAGCTGCAAATAATCAAGGGATGAAGCATGTTCTCTAATAGATCCTGAGGGTCAAGCGCAACAGTGAACAAAAAATAAAAGCAATGCACTAATTTTCATGTACATGTTGGAAACCGTAGGCTAAATTCTGTAGAATTTAGGAAGGAGGTAGGAAAGGGAGTTGTCCTGGGGAAAAAATGCAGCCTTGCTTTATTGTATGATATAAAATTACGTGATATTAGTGTCTCAGCTCTTCCTCCTCACTCAACTCGTCACCTCTGATATTTACCAGTGCTCCGTAAAAAGCTCCAGGATGCAGCCCATATGAAAGGTACTGTCAAAACAGTACAGCCATGGAACAAAGCCAGCGTAAGCTGTTCTCCACAACGAAGCACTGCAATTTAGCCGTCATTTGTTTTCATTAACATAACACCTTCTGTGTGAGTACAGGTCAAAACTGCTCTAGGAAAGTGTCTTTATTATTAGCAAGTGCCTTTTGTTCCTCAGCAAAAACAAGCCGGTATTGTTGTATAAATGAAATCCCATGTATCTTGGGAAAAAAAAGGAAATCAATCAAACAGAAACTGAGCTTCTAGATCACGGGAATCTAAAGTTACTGCAGAACCAAAATCTCTGCCAGCATCACACTGCTAAGTGGCCTACCTAGAACTGGTACATGCCGGCGACAAACACGTTTTCCAAAGCTCAAAGTCAGAAACCCCAAACCAGCAACACCACACTGTGCGGCTCCTTGAGAGCCCACAGACCAAGGTCACAGCCTCAAGGTTCAATATAACACGATTCACCCACGATGGACGAGGACGGACACTTCCAGCTATCTAGCCCTGACACACGCAAGACCCCCCAGCCTGCCACGGCCCACTGCAGCGGGCTGAGCGAGACCTGGAAGACAGCAGCCCCCCGGCAGCAGACGCTCTGGGGAACGGTGCTTGATTTCACCCTCAGGCTTTCTCCCTCATCCCACGGATTCACACACGAAGAGCGTCTCTAACAGGGATGCCACCTCAGGAGCCACCGGGCAGGCAGGCCACCTTCCCGGGGGAAGCCCAAGGCTGCCCTCAAGGACACGAGGCAGAAGGGACATGACAAGCTGGGCTGAAAGCTAGAACCAGCGAGTGGGAGCTGGGTCCAGCCGAACCAGCTGAGCTAATTCCTTTCCCTGTCATGCGGCACTCAAGGTAAAACAATTTAGGTACCAACTTGGAAAACATATTCCTTATTCCTTGCCCTCTGTAATTCTAGGAATCAACTTTTAAAAATAAGTATATACATATCAGAAATAAACTATTGTGTAAAAACCTTACAAATTGACCGCAGTCTTACTATGACCGTGTCATTTCGATTCTCTTTACAACAGGAACACTACTGCAAACACTGCTGCAACTGTGCCCTGTCCCCACAGTAAAAATAGCCCCGCACCACCCACAACGTACTAAAATATCTGCAGCGCCGGCCTGCTCTAACCTCACATCTGCAATCCAGTAGATTCCTCGGTAATTTTTCATTTTTGTAACTTGTCCTCCAAAAGCGATCACCATTCGCTCGCACTGCAACTCTGCCGGTGCTGAACCTGACCACCGCCGGGCTCAGCAGGATGAGAGCAGCAGGGACGGGGCACACGCTGTCGCTGGAGGAGCCCGTTTCGCTGCCCATGGGGTCAGCATTTACCGTCTCGGGATAGGCAGGCGTTAGATCTTCTGGGGACGTGGGCAATCAGGGTGGCTGGAAGGTTCCCATTAGTACCCTGCGATGTCTCAAACTTGCTAACTTTGGTAAACAGCAGGAAATTTTCTAGCTGATCAGCTCTGCCTAGTGACTAAGAGACCAAAGTGAATTTAAAGGTGAACTCCAGAGAGCTGAAAATAACATTAGAAAAATACACATTAAGATCCTTGCCAGCCAAAACACTGAACCATGATGCAGTCCTATTTATTTATAAAAACAACGAACCTTATGCAAACCAACTATGTTAGAATGATTAACAAGATCATTACCATGTGCAAAAGCTATTTGACATTCTCATCTTTCCAGCAGAAAGCAAGAGACCTGCACTTAAACGGCTCGGTCCCCTCACTCGTGCACACCTGCCCTGTCAGCCCCCGGATACGACTGGTTAAGAGCAAGCAATTTTGCAGCCCGAAGACCAAGAGAACTTAATAGACAGGGAACAACTCTCTTCTCTAAATGCTCGTTTCCTTTGAAAGACACATGGATCACACACTCAGCTAATGTAAACTGGCCCAGCTGCACTACAGTCAGCTGTAGCGATCTGCAACGACTCAAAACCCAGTCCCTATCTTCTTCCTTCCCACTTGTTTCATTTCCTATCCCCAATCCCCGCCATATGAGCACAAACCCTTCCAGCACCCTTCCCCAGCTGCTCCAGCACTGTGGCAGCCCAAGGAGATGTCCCCCGCAGCACTCGCCGCAGTCCCGCGTGCCCAGTCCCCCGGGAGTGCCGCGATGCCACTCCAGCTGCCTACGGAAAGCACCGCCACCAAATTTTAAATATATCTTACTCTGCCTGGATTGCAAGCGGCGGGTACGCAGGAGGAGGAGGAAGGAAACACGTCCATACGCACATGGCTCCCGGCACCCACGTGTACGTACTTGCTCCCTGGGCACAGCTAAAAAATGTCCAGCAAACCTTGCTTTGTGAAAAACTGCCGCGCTTGTCTGTGATTTTCAACACTCACATTTACAGTCGCGTAAAGCTGCGCCTTGGGCTGATCTTTCTCATTCTTTTCTTTTGGGGAATAATTTTCAGTTTCTGTGGATAAGAGAAAACCTCTGTGCTGTTTGAATAAAGAAGAAACAGGGCTTTCTCCCACTGCTAACAAAGAGTTCAGGCGATTGTCCCGTGCACAGATACCAAAATGGGTTTGGATTTCAACCTGGACAGACAGGTCTGCACTGACATTTACATGGGGAAAGGTGGGTTTGCAAACAATCAAGCTCTGAAGAGGGGAAGTATGTTTGAATCAGATGTTTTTAAGCTTACTGAAACGAAAGGATGTCTTTGCCTTCCTGTGCACCAGTCGGAGGGCGTATTTATACAGAGCAATGTGTGAGTAACGTTACTGCTGAAGGGACACCGGGATACGATCTTCTGGATTAAACATCCATATGGGAGGTCCATCCAGTCCAAGTTTTAGTACTTCAGTCACTGAGGCTACAGAAATACTTTAAAATAAAACAACTGATGACTGTCGTAGCTGCTCTGCCCTCTGAAGAAACCATTCCCAAGGCTCCGAAAACACTTCTTCCTGGCCAAGCCCAGAGCACTATTTTCACAGCCTTTGTGCACAAATCCCAGAAAAGGAACCACTTTACCTTCCCAACAGCATCATCCAGCCAGCCGCTCTTCGAACAAGTAACCAAATGTTAATTTCTCCAGCAGCTGCCGTGCACTGTAATACGCAGAGAAAACTAGGGAGGCAGAATTTCCCATATTCCTCCTAACCACCCATCCACCCCATGAAGGCTCCGGTCGTTCCGTGCACCGTGCACACAGCCGTACGTATTGCCGGCGCTGTGCTATATGCCTATATGACTAAACTACAGATAAATGTAAATAAACACGTTACAAGCAAACTAAACAGCAACAAAGCCCCAGGCAACATCATTAACTTTGTACAAATAACCACTTAGACCAAAATATACATAAACACAATTCTGAGCGCTGCATGCGTTTGATTTTCTTTAATTGCGACATCCATTTATATAACTTATTTTAAAATCTGAGGTAACTTGCAATTTGAATGGGCATTGTTATGCTAAGATCTCACTAAAAATAGAAATCGATATTTGGTTGGTTTCTCATTTTCATTCACAGTACCACTTTTATGTACTCTTGATATATATTTATAAACACACAGCGGTCCTGACAGTACATTGACATTTCCTTTTCATGCTCCATTTTGCACGACAAACAATCTGAGCCAACCGTAATGCTCACAAGGGAAGCTCCAACAATGAACCGATGGTATACCAAGGGAAGAAGGAAAGGGAATTATTTTCACTGTCACATTTATGAAGAACTTACTACATTAAAACCAACAACAACACAAATTAAGAATCATAACTTATTAACAGAACCCCCCAAACCACTCTTGACTAGTTCTGTTGTTGAGTCGCATAACCTGCTCTTGTATCTTTATTTCATCAGCTTTCAGCACTTCAAACACATTTTTCAAAAGATTAACACCAAATTTCCAACGATAGAATTACAGCTTTATCGCGTTTTGTTCCTATGTCAGAATGGTGAACAGGCTTCATAGGTGTATGTGCACGTCTGTGCTGCGCTCTGTCTTTCCCACGCAGCTCCCTGCGACTCTGGCCAACTCACCTCGACAATAATTAACCAGTGTGACAGCATCTGACCCTTCTGCCCACACAACGCTTGCGCTGGCTCATTGCTGAAGACAGTCATCGTGGAGACGGTACCTCTTCTCCTTTGCTACAGCAGATGGGATATGTGTCTCAGGACGACAGATACCATACGTGACAGAGGGGAAAAAAATCAAACCTGTACGTTCAGAAAGGAAAACGTGGTCGTAATAGTCGTACTGTCCAGAGGCATAAACCACACAGGTTTCCTAGGATCAGGGTAATCACTGGGTTCGTACAAAATGGAGCAGTGTCCTTCGTGCCCGCGGACTCATAACGATTTGCTCCACCTGGTAACTCAACCCCAAATGCACACACTGCACCGGCTAACGGGCACTCCTGGGCTCCCTCCTGGTGTGCGAAGGGATCGATTTCACTTTCACGAGCTGGATGATATAACAGGCTGACGATAATGGATCAGTCAACGGGGCTTCATCCTGGGGCCCCTCTTCTCCCCCTTGACTTCAGCAGAACCTCTCTTTACCGAAACGGGTCCCAGGGCACCGCTGCTCAGCGGATCCCTTCTGTACATTGTTGGGGTTTATTGCTGTTCATCAGCGATTTTAGAGCAGATACCTACACACCACATCCACACCCGCTGCAGTAAGTTGTTCGTTACAGCTTTCACGAGAGCATCCCATCCAGGGGCATCACGCCGTGCAGAAACCAGTAGCCCGTCTGGCACTGGAGCAGCGCAAGCTCTTCAGGATTTGAGAAACGATTCCTAAAAATGAATTGGCTATAAATTAACATTATATTTTACAAAATTGTTCTTTTAAGCTCTATTTTGGGATGAAGTCTTAGAGCCTGACTCAGCAAACACACAGCATCACTCTGGTGACAGGGAGGTGAACTGGAGCTTACTCATGTGAGAAACACGGCCTGACCGCCCCGTGCCTGCAGCGACGGGATTTCCATTTCCTAAGGAGGGAAGAGAGGTTCACAATCATTCTAACCCAGGAAGACATGTGGTGGGATTTACAAAACTGTTTCGCATGCGACGGTCTAAGCAAAAACCAAAAGCGACGGCTGGTCTGGTAGCTGCTCGTACAGGCGATACCGAACACTCGTGAAAGGCATGCAGACGGCGTAAAGCTGAAGTTCAAACAAACTTCCAGAGTGACACACAAATGCTCTGTAAGGCAAGTCTGCCTAAACTGAAATGTCAGGTAACCCAAAGAAACAGGAGGAAGCAGATAGGAGCCTTCAAGGTTCTGGGCAAGACTCTTGACAGACCCAAACCTCCTATGAATACATGCAAGAAGAAATTCACAAACTCAGTAAGTATCAGAATTTGATTTAACTAGGCATTTTAAATGGAACCATGTTCCCAGCTCCTTTTCTGGGAAACTCGTGGCATCCTGCCCGGGATGGCAAACACGGCCCTGGGCAGCAGCAGACCTGCCAAGCAGCCAAGACCAACACTCCCAGCACTGGCTGCTACCAGCACTTCCCTAGTTACACCTTTAACGTTGCCCTAGTTATGGGGAAAAAAAAAGAAAAAAAAGAAAAAAAAAAGAAAATAAGAAAAAGAAAAAACACAAACCAAACAAAACCAGCAACAAAAAAAACTCCACCAAAAAACCAAAACCCACTAACTTTAATTGAGCTGAAATGGACAAACAAAATAGTATCTCAGCAAAGCTCAAAGTAACTCTTAAAATAGAAACTTCCTACTCCTCATTCCCCACTGTGCCAATTTACTCCTATGTCTCTTTTTTTTTTTTTTAAATCTCTTTGTTCACTACAGGCAAAAGCCTGTCTTGGCCAGCCAGAACAGATATAATCTTGTAATACTTTCTGTAGCCTGAGCGGAAAGCAAAAGACAAGCTTCAGGAGCAGCTGTTAGGTTGCATTCCTGGGCCACAGTGGTCTTGTTCTGACTGTCAAACTAGACACGTTTAAGAGGATGCTCTTCTCTCTCCTTATCAAATCTTTTATGTGGGTTTGTGTCATTTGAAAGCACCAAACGTTTAAAAGTACATTTGAAATCAAATATAAACAGTAACAGTCCAATAACCCGTCTAAAGCTGATCTCCCCAAGTTTCACACGATGCCATTACTAGTGAATGGCAATGAAGACATTCATTTGTTTCCAACAGGAAACACGTCGCAGTTCATTTTTAGTCTGTTTTCAAATCACTCCAAATGTGTTAGGAATCGCTAACTTCACATTTTTGCAACTCATTTGGTCCAAACTGACATGGGAACCCCTCAATATTTCTTAATAACACATTATTTTGAACTGCAGAGGAGCAGTAACAGCACCTAGAATACCCAGCACCATCCAGCATCATTAGGAACTGACTGTGCCCCGAGATGGCACATTGTTGGGGTGGAATGTTACGCCGCTGGAAATTGCTATTTGCTTCAGCTGATTCAGACATCTGCAAATCGACAAACATTTACTGCACACAATTTATGAAGCAGATTTCTATTTACCCAAGAACTGTAAAAAAAAAAAAAAAGTAATCACGTTCCATTTGGAGATGCGGATTAAATGTCTCCATAAACCCAGTGAATGGCTTTGATTGCTCACACCTGGAGCCTCCGGTCCTTGCAGCCCGCAGTACTCAGCTCACGGTGCCGAGATTCGGCTATGCTCCTGCAAAGTCCTAGGTGAAGGTTTCCATTGATACATATTCCTAAGCACAATTAACATTATATTTACATTTAACATTATGCTTTAAAATGTTAAAAAATATATTGCATGTATCGAGACAGAACATTCACTGGAATTCATATATAAAAGAGGAGGAAGATGCAAACTGTTACCAATGACATTTATTTCCAAAGCTACTGAAGTTATTATATGGGAAGTAATAAATTTTCTCTTGTTCTCCAAGCAGTTTTTATGCCTTTTTACAAACACGACAGAAAGTGGTGATACTGCTTGTGGCTTACAAACACAGAACTAGAGCTCAGCCTTGCTCTCCTTGAAGGGAAAACCTTACCCAACAAGTGAACACCTCCTGTCCACGAAGGCTGGGTTCCCCTAAGATACTCCATCCTTCATTAAACGCCTGTGACATTTTCTGTGAAATTTCTGTCCCCTTGAAGACCTGTGCCGTGAGCAAGACCCGGGACGGAGCCTGCTGCTCTTGCGGGCACTGTGCCCCAGGCTTTGGGGGGAAAGCAGCCAGCCGGCGCAGCCCAATCTTCCCGGCCAGCCCGGGTTTGCGTTGAAAGCATGTTTGCTTTGAGAGGAATTTCAGAGTTCCAAGAATGCAAAGAAACACAAAAGTCAGAAAGAACAAAGAAAAAGCCACAGCAGCCAGCAGGGTCAGACTGTGACTGTCAGCAGTCAGATGGGCTCTGAAAATATAACTCGGTCCCGCTCACTGCTAAATTTAGTTTAAGCTCTGTTCAGAAACACCTCCTTGAAGCCTGCTTTCCCTACCTTTTGCCAACTCTCTCACCGTGAAAACGCAGAAAAGAAATACTCCGAACAGCATTCGTAGCAAGTACTTAGTATCTGTGAAAAACTTCTTTTAGCAAAGCATAAAATGACAGCTCTGCCTGTTCTGCCTGGTAACACACACACACACACAAAAACCAACCACCAAGCAAACAAAAACCCAAGGAAATAAAAAAAACCTGTCAGCCCCTCACAGAGTAAAGACTCCCAGGAAAAAGCAGAGTCTTGACGAATTAAAAACTGGCTTGTCATTTCTTTAACGGCATGGTAACAGCATCTCTGATTACAACGGATACATTGAATTGATCGCTTCCTACTGTTCTTTGTTTTGAAAGCATAAAGGAACAACTCCAACCACTACTCATTCCAACCCTTTGAGTATTTTTCAAGCAGTACTGAGGTAATTTAATTTCAGCAATGACTTAATTTCAGCATTTTTTAAATGGAATACCCACAGTATCCAACAAGTACAATGGACCACATTCAGCTTGAAAATCAAAAGAATAAAATCACATCACCTGAGAACCAGCTCACGGGTTTTTTCTCAGTTACAGCAAGCAGGAGGAAAACACAGCTGATCAAAATCAAACCTTTGAGTTATGTAAGAAGTAAAATTGGGTAACTTTTGCAGAGAAAAAAACGAAACCCTACATGAAATCCAAAACACCTCCAGAAAAGCCAGCAAATTACGTTACCTGAGTTTCTGAAAGCAGCTTTCCAGATACCCCAGTTTGTACACAGATTTGTTGATTCAACCAGCAGGAACAACAAGAGCTAAACATTCTGACCCACGCTCAGAAAAACCACAGTGCACTGTCACTTCTCTGCTCTGCCGTATCGCTGCCAAGCTGCAAAGGAGCACACGATGCTCAAGACGCACATTCTGCCTTAAAACGTATTTCGGAAGATACCAAACACCAGAAGGAGACTCCACCTAACTACAAGTTTGCTGGGCTTCTACGAAACAGAACGCTGCAAAGGCCATTGATGCGTACTTGCCACACAGAGGAAGGCAGTGCCAGGCAGACGGGAGCTAAGGGGGTGCCTGTTGTAGCGAATTCAGATTCAGAGGCAACTCAGGCAGTCAGCCAGCCACCGGGAAGGGAAACCCAGCAAACAGGGACCACTGTGCTGCCACCAGACCTTCCCAGTCCTCTTCTCACTCTCTCTTCCAGAACAACTTTCACCCCCCTTCCTCTTCCAGAGATAAACTACTGCTTTTCTTCACTGTGCTGCATATTACATTTAAAATATTAATGTGTTAATTCACATGCATGCATGAGAGAGAGTTAAAGCAAACCCAGCCACAGAGAGGTTCAATGATTTGACAAAAACTCTGGAGGAAAGGAGGAGCAAAGGCAGCAATGAAACCTTGCAGACCCGTCTGTCTCTGTCCTCTGCATTCATCTCTAACCAGTATGCCTGAAAATATAAATGTCAAGCATTTAACGGTGTTCTGACTGTAACAATTTACAAAGCAACTTCAAATCCAGAGTCTCTTTATGCTCCACAATTCTATGAAACACACGGAGACAGTCGCAGCGGATCAGCGCCGGGCTGCATCGAACCGTGCGTTTCCAGAGCCACAACACCTGGTGCACTGCAACAACAGATGCAAACGCTGAAGAGCCAAGAAAAGCAGAAAAAAACTGTGTAACTTTTCCCCCAAATATATTTTTAGGCTATTGCACTGAAGAGAAGTTCGTATTACAAAATCCAGTCTGGTCACAAAGCACTCCAACGCCTGCTGGGACCAGCCCACCCGCCTCTCGCTGCCCCGGAGGAGCCCTGCCCCACAGCACAGCTCCTTCTCGCCCCGGTTCAACACTCGCTCCAACGGCAGCGTGCTCCTCACTGAATCCTCACGACTAGTCCTACCAACACTGTGGGCCTCTCACCCGAGCACTGCTCAGTTTTCGCTCCTTTGTCCCCAAGATCTCTGCAGACGATCGCTCTAGGTGCTGGGGAAGGAGCGGGCGTGCTTCGATGAACTCAGCAATGTCATTACTAACCTAGGATTGTTTGAAGACGTGGGGGTAAAACTGCAGGGGACTCTGAACAATCCGCACGGGGAGATGCAGCTGTGGGTGAAGAAGTGCTGCTGTTGCTGATGCCGCTTAGGAAGTGTAACTGGAAGACAGAGTGCAGAAGGCACGGTAGGTCAGGACACACACGCTGTTCTGAACGAACAAAGGCGGCTCTAAAGAAGTGAAGTGCATTATTGCTCTTAATTCTTTAGAAACCTAGAGAATTGCTTACCCAGGACTCTTACAAATTAAGTGGGTATTTCAGAGACATTTCACCTCCACCACTCCAGCGTGCCTTTTGCAGGGCTCGGGCAGGATTGCTCTCCTTGTAGCACCACCTAATGCCCTGCTGAATTCTGAAGTTTTATTGTGAAGTCTTACCCTCTCTTAAACATCAGACCAGACTGACTAGAGAATGTGAACCCTTGTAGCAATAACAGTAAATCATTTTCACCAACTACCGCAATATTCTACACCTGAAAACCGCAGACACTGGGGTATGGCTTTAGAGACACGATACCTACTGGGACAGGCTGAGAAGCCCCAAGCTTTCTCAGGGAACTGGTGAGGAACTGTTCCCACAGCCGGCAACCGCTGAGAGCCGTTGGGTTGTAGCTCTGCTACAATGACACCAGGGTTGTGACTAAACCCAACGCCAGCCCACACTGTCAAGGGATCTCACTTCTCTTAAATACTCATGCTTTGGCTTGCCAGTGGAGTTCACCATACTGGGGAGGGATTTTCTGTATACGAACTCAGAGCACAGCCTTCTGCTACTATTCATGAGCTAATTCAGAAGACAGAAAACCAGTTTCAGAACTGAGTTGCTTAAAAAATAACTGGTGAACCCGTATTTGGTTTCTTTATAAGTTCAATGCAGATAACAAATACTTGCTGGTTACCACAAATACAGACAAACCAAAAGGGAAACTATTGTTGAGCAGAAGATATGTGAAAAAAACATTCACTGAAGTATGGTCAATGAAAAGGTCTCTGTATGGTTGTAGAAAATCAAGCGTATTTCTGGGACTGTAGAAGAAATGTTCAACTACTTCCTCAGAAGTCAAATAATGAATAATTGTATCAGCTCACAACTAAAGAAGATGACTCGCTTAGCAGAAGGGCAGCAATACGCTAATGGGAAAATCTGACTGAGAAATAGGGCTCTCAAATCAACAAAATCATAAGCTATAACACCTGGAAACTGAAAATAAGCAAACTTAGGTTGGAAATAGATGTGATTTTTCCAATAATGAAACAAGAAGCCTCTGGGACAACTCACTAGTGGACCGGTTGACTTTTCCCCAAGGGCAGACGTGCTTTCATTCAGCTGATGCATTTGTCCTGATGGAAAAAAAGTTGGTTGATGATCTACGTAAGAGTTTAGAACACTGTCAAGCACCATTTTGGCATTCAAATCTGTGAATTCACAGGATCTTCTCAGAACAAGCTGGGATGTTTCAAGATCTCCCCAACCATCTAAGCAAGAGTAAGCCCACCCATTTTGGAACAAAAATCCCGTGTCTGGCTGTAAGGAAATGGCATCCTCATCGTTCTCAGATCCTCTCTAACACTCTCTACCATCTTTATGGCTTTCAAGAGTAATGCTTAACTGAGAGGCCTTGTCTCCAGAGCAGAAATTAGTCAAGTCTTTAGAATGATTAACCCCTAGTCAGCAACCAAACGCAGAGTACAAGCTTTAGTGTTTCATACACAACGGACAGTGATGAGCGAGCGGAGACTGCTGAGACGTTGCCTACGGACTTTCTTTTCTAGCTAGATTACGCACAATGGGAAAGCAGCCTGAGGTTATTTGGTCATCCCATGGGTCTTGCTGCTTTTGACGGTACTTCTGAGACTTTGATTTCTGAAGTGACCACGCAAAAAAATCCATAATAGCCCTACAAGCTTACCGTTCTTTGCTTAATTAGCATTCATTCAGGCATCCAGCTGGATTCCTCACCACAACAGCGTTCTTTAATTCCACAAGAAGTATTTCTCTGACAAGAGTTCATATGCTATACCCACGGCAGTCTGCAAGGAGCTAGATGTTCAAGTGGTCCTGTTCCCAATTAATTCCAGACAATAAACTGCAAGTTTTAGCTAAAAAAAATCAAAAGCACACTAGATACACTCTCATTTTACATTCCTTAGCAACTGCTGCAATTGTATTTAAGGATATTTAGTGACCACCAATGGAGAGAAAGAAAATCACAAATGGATAGCAGGGTGATATCCAGGAGACACTCTCCTTGCCCAGACACAGGCCAAACAGCAACACAAGTCTACGCCCTCTCGCTTCCCCCTTCCTGCCCCGATCCAGAGACTTTGGTGAGTGTTCAATAGAAGAGATTAAATATTGCTTATATTCTGCCTATGGGGAGTGTGTTCCTGAATAACGATCACTCCCTGTTTCATGTGCTCCCACGTTATTCTGCGTTCATCCAAAGCCATAATGAAAACCATTTGCAGCCTTTGTTGTATCTGGCAGCAGAAGGCGGAGGGCTGCGCGGTGCCCAGCGCTAGGCGCGGACAATGAGACACTGTTCTGCACCCCAGCAGGAACAATACAGACCTGAGCCGAAAGGGTAAATCGCAACCACATGGCTCCCATCTAATGAGTGTATTTTTATACACATGAGCAATCACAAATGCATACTATAATCCTTGTACTCCACGTGCAAAACCCATGAAAATGGAAGATTTCAGCTGGTCAACCAGATCACTCTGCTGTCCACACACAGTGCAGACGAGGTGTCACTGCGCCGAAGGAGCACAAGATTACGCTTTTTAAATAGCGGGTATATATTAACTAAGGGGCTTTTAAATCATTATAATTTGGCCATATCAAATCCAGCTTTTCCAGACCAATGAATGGCACACACGCCACAGGAACACTGTTCCTGTCAGTTTCCACATTTCCGTCACCTTCCATCAAGATGTTAACAGCTAAAAAAGGAGGTTTAACAAAAAATCTCAACTAATGACTCCTCGCAGAAATATCTCACTTTTTTTTTTTTCCACTTGTATCATCCTTTCAGTCTGCCAGATGAAAACTTTAAGGAAATATGCTCTCCCTAAGTGTAAATGTACCGCATTTTTTGCTACAAGAGGAAAACACAATGAAATCCATAAGCAATTCCATAAAAACAGAAAGGTACCCGTAACACCAACTGCTCTCGCGTAGCTCTAGATTATCAGCTTAACAATCGCAAATACAAAATTTAAAAATAGTTTTGTTTTTACAATACTGGAGGGGTTTTTTTTCTCTGTCAAAATATACTGTTGCTTCACTTTCTGCTTGTCTCAACTTACTAGAACTAAATGCAATTCTGCAAACTGCTGAATATCCCATTAGAGGCCCTAGCTGGGCAGCTCCAAGCACACAAACACCCCAGTGAAACTCAGTGTCCTCGCATCTGCTCAGGTCAGTGAGCACGTTACTAAGCCCTGGCCTCATCCGGAGAAGAAGGCACCCATCGTCTCGAAGGGATATGCCAGAGAGGAAGCCAAGGGAGGAACTCCTCCATGGGCTGCTGGCCAGGTATCCTCCCCCTGGTTCCACCCAAGGGCCAGGAGAGCTCAACAAGGAGAAGCAGAGCAGGAGAAGAGCATCCCTCAGCACCCTGGCTGCACTCTGGGCTGGGATCCCAGCTCTGGAGAGCACTGAGCACCAGAGCGAAGGAGGAGATGGTGCAGCTGGATCACACCACGCTCCCAGAGAGCCTGGGCACGGGCACAGCGCCGTCCCTCGGAGAGTGCTCTTCAGAGAGGTCGAGCTACTCAGGCATTACATAGAGTGGCGAACAAACCCCTCAGGAATGAGCCCTACATGAGAGGCTTTGTGAAATTTGTTAAAAACCTGATTTTGCCTATGTATTCTCTACAGAAGGTATTCAGATGCAACAAGCACCTAGGTAACATCCTAAACCAGATTGTGTACATTGTCCTAAAATAGATCGCACACAGTCTTACTGCTTTCAAATAAAAATCCAGAAAGGAATTACTACTCATATCACTCAGTAAATATAAGAATTTCTAACACAGCAAGTATAAAAATTTCCAATATACATCCACACTATGATCTTCCCAGCCACAGATAAGATGCATAAAATGGTTACTATGAAAAATACAGCTGATTGCAAGGAGTTAGCTCACTTATATAATGAAAAAAAGTCTCTAGTGCTGCTACAATTATACTTTTATATGATGCTTTTAATGTCACAAACCACATTTTATTAAAAATGTTCTGAGGAACTGCAAAATATTTTAGATATACAAATTTGTGATGAACAGAAAAATAAAGTCATTACAACTAGAAAGTTACTGCCATTTAGCTAACTGAGTTTTGTTCATCGGAATAGTACTGTTAGCAGGAGCATAACACTGGTAGTGGGATTTTATAGTTGCTGTGACCCAGCATTCAAATATATTTTTGAAGTGCAATAAAATTTTGCTAATAAACCTGTGAGCAAAAAAGATCATACGCTTTTGACAGCGAAAGGATGTTCTGTTCATGCTGGACAAAAGGCTGGTGGCTTCGGCAGACCGCTGACACCCAGCTGCACGTGCCCACAGTGAAATCCAAAAGCGTAACCCCAGTTTGCAGGGGCAGGGCAATGCTGACTGTAAACTCATGGTGGTTGTACAGCTCCAAGCACCAAGTACTGGAACAGGCTTGTGTGGAGTCACCATCCCTGGAGGGCGTCAAGAACCGTGCTGATGTGGTGCTGGGGGACAGGGGTTAGTGGGTTGGGTGGGGTTGGGTTGACGGTTGGACTTGATGATCCTTGAGGGCTTTTCCAACCTTCATGATTCTGTGGTTCTATGATTTACTGAGAGTCCTTGTGCAATTGTACAAACTGGCCCGCGGCTGAAGCCCACATTTGCACTGCTATAGGCTGCCATACCCCTAATTTTTGGTGTAGACATACTACACTACTACTATAAAATGTCTATCAATCAGAAAGAATAAAACCTATTAAGGTAATATTAAAAATGATGGGTTTATGAAAGCCTTACAGTGGTTGCAGAGCACTTTCTCTCTTTACCAGTTTCTCCCCATACGCAGTTACACTGCTTTGATAATTTTTTCCAGGACATTTTTATCCATTTCCTTCATTGTAGAGCTCGCTCAGCAATAAGAAAAAAGCAGTGGGTAACCAAGCCCTACTTTGCTTACAGAACTGATTTTTTTTGGTGGCCTGAAAAATTAAGTTTCTTTAACTTTTCTGATTAAAAGCCAGCACCTGGTAAGGGTGCAGTCCCACTGCTACTGACCTTCCCGGGCACCTGGGTGTTAGCAGGACTGCTTACCAGACACAGACGAGATAAAGGTTTGGGCGGCCGGAGAGCACTTAATTCATACTCTTTTTCAAATACTTCTTTTTTAATTAAAAATAAAATGTGTTTAGTATCCAGAACATTTTATGCTTTCAGAGGTAAAATATGAATAATTTCAGAGATTTTTTTAAATATTTTTTAAACAAATCTTTATATACAACACCCTCCTGTGCTCTACACCTGCTGCCACAATCAGTGCACCAGGTGATGGACTTGTAGGCCAGCTCTTCCCATGTTACTGTCCACACTTAGTATCATTTAGATTTTGACTTCCTAAAGCATCCTTTAATTTGGAGAATAATTCATTGATTTCTGAGCTTGATGCTCAGCCCAGGTAAGCACTCACGATACCTAACAACCTATTTGTGCAGCCTGGAATAACCAGTTCTTTTCACAACTAGATCCGATGTCTCAGTTAAACACTTTTTTAAACTGAAACCTCGGGGTTTTCTAATGATCAGGTTTAAATCCAAGACACACAGGCACTGTAAACCTAGATGTCTAGCAGTGACACCCAGTCCTACAGCACAGAACTGATCAAAAGAGAAACACCCGTTCTGCTCCAAGGGCAGCTTGGCAGACCTGCATGTTGCACAGACATCCACGGAAAACCCGTCCGCTCCTTCTGTCCAGAACGGGACAGAAGACCCAAAAGTGGGGAAGCTGATGCACTTTTTGATGGCACATCTAACCGCAGAGCCTATTGTACCGTTTAGCAACAGAGTGCTGTGCCAAGTGCTTTTCCTGGGGACGTCAGCGTTACGACACCAGCATGGGAAAGTTAAGGGTGAACCTCGATTTCCACGCAAACTTTTTCTTTTTGAGTAAGAATTCAGACCTTTTAATTTACACCAAATACAAGTTTTCAACCCTCTGACGTGTTTTCTCTGCAAGATAAAACTGCAGAAAAAACTTCATATTTGGAAATCTGCTACGCAAACGGAGACTATACTTTGAACAGAAACTTGCAGAGTACCCTCGCAGCTGGGACTGATACTGCAACGGCCCAGGAGACTCTCCGAGGTCAACTGACAGTTTTAATGGCATACTGAAACTCTGAGATATTTTCCACTCTGAATCTCAGGCTCTTCCTCAGAGCACAAATGGATGTGAAACGGTAAGATGAGAAGTTTATTTAGCAATGCCAAAGGACCAAGAACACAACATGCTGGAGCAACACGCAGAACGGACTCACTTTACCACCTGGCCAAACTCCCAATGCCCTGGAAGCTGGCGTTCATCATCGCTGCGGGATCACGCCATAGCACAGGGCAACAAAACCAGCGTCAGTACCCGGACAAGTGTGCCACGCGTTTCTACCTCTACGCAGCCCTGGACATTTAAAAAGATGTTTTAAAATATATATATGTAAAATGGATTTTAAATGAAAGAAGCTCCTTAAGTTCTCTGAACAGCCTTTAACTTACAGAACAAACAATGCTACATTACTGAAAGGAAGATTAAAATGACAGCGACTTCAGCCCGAAAGCAAGAAGAATTTTTTTAACAGTGCTTAAGACTTCTTCACAGTCCATACTAAAATTTCATATTTTTTTAAAAAAGTAGGTGTTTTGGTTTGTTTGGGTTCTTTTCCTTCTAAGGCAAACAATACCCACTGAAGTGTCCACATGGACACTCTATCCAGAACAACTAGCATGCTTTATGGGCTCTATAAAATCATTTCTAAACAACCCTTTTTTCTTTTTTTTTTTGCTGGAGCAGAGCATCCCTAAGGGAAAGCATTCTGGTATGCATACTAGCATGGCTTATTCATAATAGCTGCCCTGGTCACTCTCCCAGTATAACCAAGGCTGTAATGTTGACTAACTCTTCAGGAAAACTTGAAATAATCCTGCCTATTTAGTTATGGGAAAAACGTCATACCTTGTTCCCATCTGAACTCCTCCCACTGAAGGGAATCACTCTGTGTGCAGCACAGCTCACCCCAGTAACTCGCTGCGCTGTGAAAACACTACGGCAAACAGCGCTGTATTTTTAGGATTCTTCTCATCTTAAAATTTTACCCAAACTTCCAAATTTGGCCACAGCTAGTGATAAGCCTAAGTAAAAGAGAGGAACTAGATGCTGCCACGCAAAACCAGACCTGTTTTTAAAAGGGACAGTGCTGAACACTCCAGTAGGAGAATAAAATCTCCCCATACACAGGGTTTTTAGGTTTGCAATGTAACAAAGTACATTTTGTAACCTGGCCAGAGTCATTCTGTGCATCGAGCCACCTCGATTAACACCCATCATCATTTTATGCTGCTATGGTAACGGTATGAACAGTTTAGATAACTAAACCCTTTGTAATTTTACTAAGTAATTTACTTCAGCTATGCCTGGGGTAATAAGCTTCCAAGTTTAAATATACATGGGGCAGAAAAATAAATTTAAAAATACTTGTTATTTCATTTAGCAAGTGATTGTATGATCCTATGCTACAACACCAGGTACATTTTCTGAGCAGGACCAGGGCAGAGATTGTGCCCCTGGACTCGGCACTGGTGAGGCCACACCTTGAATCCTGGGGTCACTTTTGGGTCCCTTACCACAGAAGGACATTGAGGGGCTGGAGCAGGGCCAGAGAAGGGCAACGGAGCTGGGGAAGGGTCTGGAGCACAGGGCTGACGAGGAGCGGCTGAGGGAGCTGGGGGGGTTCAGTCTGGAGAAGAGGAGGCTGAGAGGAGACCTCATCACTCTCTACAGCTGCTGAAAGGAGGGGGCAGTGAGGGGGGNAAGAACTGGTAACAAAATATCCACTGCAGAGAAAATAAATAATTCACCTTCCTTTGCCTACAGCTGTAATAAATAACCCAGTACAGATTTCTAGTTGAGCAAACTTGTACAAAAGGACTTGCCTTGCCTTGACTATTAGGCTGCGTAACACCCCCAGAACCGATGAGACACTTAGAGACCTGTTGGTAAGTACGGCTTCTCCCAGCCCTCGGTGATTCGCATTCACAGCTGGTCAGCAGCAAGCCCAACCCTGGCTGCAGCAAAGGTCCTTCAGAGGAGAGGCTGTCCCTGGAGCAGAGAGCTCCTAGGCCACACACCACCCACAGATCATGACCAGCATCCTCACCGAGAAGCAGAGGAGACGGCAGTTACTCCTCACGCAGCAAGGCGTAACCTGCTCTGGCCCAACCGCTCCACCGAACGGGTGAACCATCGTGTCCCACATCATCCAACGCGACCCTGCGCCGTCCATGGCACAGGAGACACCTTCCGCAGCCCGCGGCACAGCCTGCCCGCAGCCACGGGCCTGCAGGTGAGGCAGCAGAGTGAGTGCCCAGGCACCGGCTCATCCTCAGCCTCTCCATCCACCAGCACGCCATGAAACTCCCTCCTCCTCCTCCGAGCCCAAAAGCCAGCTCCCACACCGGCAGGCTGCGCACAGCAGCGGAGCACCGACAGCCCCGGTCCTGCTGCACGGTAACGGGCAGAATGGCACCAGAACTCCTCACCAGGAAGGGGACCGCAGAGGTGAGGACATAACGTAGACGTGTCACAACAGAAGGCTGGAGGAGCCAGGAAAGCATGGAGCCCTGTGGTGGGGTTTTTACAGAAAAACAAAGGATCAGAAGCAACTGAGGTGTGTGCGACTGCATTAGAGCAAAGATCCACATCGGATGGCAAAGAATGGACAGTCTTCACCGACAGAGGAGTCGAAAAACCCCACTGTCTGCTTTCGCGCTGTCTTCCCTTTGCCTGTAAGACCATCTCCACACTCTCCAAACAGAGCTTGAAGCTGCTTGTTTCCAGCTGCTCAGGCAAACAGAAGGCACAGAAATGACCAGAGCTCAACCTAACGAGGAGTCCCTGACATCATCTGGTGAACATCCCAGCGAGTCCATGGCTCAACACTGTCATAAACAGTGTCCAAGGGTCTCCGATACTGAGCAACGTACGGAGTCATAACAGAGGGGCTCAGAAGGTTTTCAGAAAGGAAGCAACAGAGCTAAACGATGACAAGTTCTTTACTCTTTCAGCACCACCACACTACAAAAGGCTACTGACCTACAAAATGAACACGGACACCTTATCTTTGTCCATGAGAAGAAACCTCTTGGGCACATGGATCAATCCAGCCGCATGGTCTAATGCAGCCGCTTCACCACGTGCAGGCCTAAGAGCAGAATGATGAGAGGTGCCCAGGCGAGAGCAGCGAGCGCTTCCCCGCCATGCCAGAGCTCAGAGCCAGCAGTGAGGGACCACTCGGGTGTTTCACAGGATTAAGTAACGACTTATACAGAATTATATGTATATTTATATACTAAGTAATTAATATGAATTAATATATTTATATATTAAGTAATTATTTATACAGAATTTACACACCGCTTCACAAGAGGAATCCTCCCTGAAAAAGGTAACAAAAATGATCAGTGGTATCTAAAAGCCCTGGAGAACCCTGAATCCATCCCTCTGGCACTTGTATCAGGAAGCGACACCGAACAGTGATTTCCAAACTGTAGTCAACGGCACATCAGCAAACTGCCGAGTACTCAGCAGTGGTCTGGGGAGCACTCGTCCAACATGTGCTTATGGCTCCATCTCCCCATTTTCAACTTCGCAACGGCATTAAAGAAGCTTAGCATGCATTTGATATTTTTATAATATTAATTTACCATTGGAACTGCTGAAGTTGCTGCAGAGTTGTTACCCAACCTCAGATGCAAGGGAGACTATGACTGCTATATGAATAAAAACATTTCTTTAAGTGTTTGGAAACTACCATCAGAAAGGAAGCATGAGAACACCTGATCTGCTTCTACAAAACCCAAACAGAAATGCACACACAATGTCATGTTAAAAAGAGACATAAGTATGATAGAACAATTAAAAAATGGGCAAGCCTCCTTAACGGTATGCAGCTTACAGACTTGCTTATTGTTGGTTGCAGTACAATTAACACTACAAGTGCTTTGAGTGTCTAGGAGAGAGACAGGACAATTTTATACAACTGAATCCTGATTTTAATTTTTCCTTGTGAACATTTATATTTGGTCATAGAAGAGCAAACAGGGACACATACAAGCTGTTTTCTACTAAATCACTTCATGTACTCCTCCAGTCTTGGGTTTTGACACAGTAAGAAGTCTCCTCCTCAGTTTTCTTTACTTTAAATCCATCTCTGGATGCTACTGTGAGCTAAGCAAAATGGGTAAAACACCCCCACAACAGACCTACAATGCGATTCTGTCCCTTTATACCACAAAATTAAATACCTTTCTTTGTGCCTGCACGAGATACTGCTCCCAAGCTGTCCACAAAACAGCTTGATCAGTTTTTCTTGATCAGTTACAACTAATCACTATTCATCAGTTTTAATCAAAATTCACCACCGGTTCCAGGTAGCTTAACTCCTTCTGCTGTTTATCTTTTCACAAATCCACTCTATCACCGCTCCGCATTAAAATCTTAATTTTTACACGTTCTTAAGTTTTCTGAGTTTCAAGCGCACAACAGCTGAACTCTCCAGCCTCTAAATCCACCTCACCTTGTTGTCTGTGCCCAAGTCTTAACGAACACGGGCCAATAAGCATCCTTAAAGCCTCACGTCCAGAACTGCGCACAAGAGCACCCCACCGTCAACACGGGCTCTAGAGCTATTTGTTTCAGTATTTTGCTTCGTGTGTCCATGCAGCTTTTTAATCAATAGCAGAACACCATCCCTAATGCCACAGTTTAACAGTTTTTTGTGCACTTGGGTAGTTTTGGGGGAGATCTGCAGTTGACCCAGGGCCTACTTGGGCACCTGTGAAGTGCAAACGCAGCAGTGTCCCTTCCCTTCACCTCCTCCAACCATTCCGGGGCAATCTTCACGGCTGCTTAAAATGAAAGAGCCACAGTTTCACCGTACCGAACACCTGTCTGAAAAAGCACTCACCCAAGTGACTTACGGGATTTTAATTTCACTTTTTACACTTTTTATCACTCACGGAGAATTGCTACAAAGCCGGTAACGCTCCACCACCCCCCCCCCCCGTGACACCCGCTGCAAGGGAAACCTGCCCGCACGGCCGCCCTCCGTCACCGTGACCCCCGGGTACCGAGCCCCGGCCCCGCGCGTCTCGCCGCTGTGGGACCCGCCCGGTGGGTCGCTCTGTGCACCTCCCCAGGCCGGCGGAACCCCAGAGCCACCAACTTCTCCCCCCCCCTCATTTCTCACAGGGGAAGAAAATAACAGTAACAGTAACACACGCTCCCCGAGTCGCGCCCGGCCGCCTCAGCTCCAGCACGGCCACCCGCCCATTGTCTGCCGCGCCGCCGCTCCGCCAGGGCGGCTCGGGGAGAGACGAGCCGAGAAGAGGAGCCCTCCGCTCCGGCCCGCCCTGCTCGGGCTCCCCCGCCCCGCCGCTTCCCCCCGCCGCCGCTACGGCAGGCCCCGGGCGCTTCGGCGGCGGCGACAGGGCCGGCCCCGGGGCGGTGGTNGGCTCTGGGCGAGCGGGGTCTCCCCCGCCCGGCCCTCCTCGCCTCAGGGCAGGCGCTCTCCCACCCCGCCCGGGTCCCAGCGCGGAGGGGCTTCCCCTGGCCCGCCGCCCCTCCGGCAGGGCGGGCGCGGAGCTGGGCCCCGCCGCGCTCCGCTCAGCCCTGGCCCGCCCCGCCAAGGGTTAAGCCGCAGGGCTGGCGCGGCGATGGTCGCCCTGTCAGCGGGGAAACACCCCGGCTGCCCCCCACCCCCGCCGCTCCTCCCCGCACCCGCCGCCCCGGGGAGCCGCCGAGGACTGGGGAGGGGGTGCTCGGAATGTCCCCGCCGGCCGCGCCAGGCGCCGGAGCCCGGTGACAGGGCGGCGGAGCCCCGTCTTCCGCCGCCGCGGCCCC